>JAQGAU010003441.1:0-13227 GCA_034698045.1 Paramacrobiotus richtersi
TCCAGTAGCCTTTGCTCGACTGGCTTCCACACATCCTCGGCTGACACTTGCTGGTACATATCGATTCGAGCCCGTTTTATAGTCGTTGTTATTGATCTTTGATCGTGGCCATGATCAGATACGTAAATGGTTACAAGAAAATCGGCGTTGTAGACAATAACATAACGGCACATGGCAAAGGACTCTAGCATAATTTGCAGATAACGAGTCATAAAATGCGTGTCGAACGACGCCACACTGATTGTGAGAGCCATGCCAGCTAGTGAGCACGACAGGTTTCAGTTGGGTTGTAATGTATGTATGTATCAGTAGTATTACATCTTTATTGTATCTCGTAACTCTACCAGGAGCAACTGAAACTGCAAATATACGTAGGCAACAGCGCCGATATCATAGTTGCTAAGTCATCGACAGAAGTCATTTGTATCATTGCTAACGAAAAAAATGTATGAAGGGCGCAGTTAACAGTCGCAACGAATATATGGGAGAACCTTAATCTTAGTATCTGGATGAAGAAACGTCGGAGAACCATAGGGAACCTTCCATTTGGGAAACTGTCTGGCAAACTCTGAGCCTTTCATACTGAAACTTGGGAAATGTAGAATCTTTCTCTGAGGACCTTGCATCCTTTCGTACCATTGTAAACTTGCTGTAGGATCTGGTGAATCTTGTGAACCTTGAAGTACGTCATTGAACCTTTCATTTTCCGGAACTGGGCGTGGTCAGGCAACAAAACAGTAACACATATTCTCGTAGGAATAAAGGAAAACTTTATCAGTGAAACTCTGCATAGTGAGCATCCGAAGACTTCGCAGATGAAAATTCAAAACGAGTTCGTAGTAAAACACCTTCACGCCATTGTAATGTATGTATGTATGTATCAGTAGTATTACATCTTTATTGTATCTCGTAACTCTACCAGGAGCAACTGAAACTGCAAATATACGTAGGCAACAGCGCCGATATCATAGTTGCTAAGTCATCGACAGAAGTCATTTGTATCATTGCATCCTCGAGAATCTCTCATACACCACATGGGTGTATCCACATGATCACATCCCTCAACCATGTTCTTCATAACCATGTAGAGTTGTGGCTCGCTCTCCCTGCGATCGTTGCCGAATCTGGATCTGCTAGTGAAAGGAATCTGGTGCGGTTGCGCCAAACGGTGCACAACAATCCTGTAACGGTACAAATAATGTAACAGAGGCGGCGAGGCCCGCTGCACGCGCAGAACGTCACGGTGCAGCGGCATTTTAGCTGCTTGTGCGCTGTAGAAGTACTTGATTCTGTTCAAGCTGGTAAAGACAGGTCGAGTTGTAGCAATAACTACAGGTCACTGCAGTCTGATATCGCGACGCTGCGAAGTAAGCGGGGGAACGGAAGGGACACTGATCGTATGTTCTGGCGATTCAGGGTACTCCGTCGTCTTCCGAGTCCCGTGGTTATTGCAGCCCAAAGCTATAAACAGTTCGTGAAACGGCTATTATCGGTTAGTTACTAGTGTAGAAACATAGCATAGATTCGTGAGAAATGCCACAATACACCTGATAATTTACACCGGTTAACAACATCAGCGTCGGTGGCGTACCGTAGCTGACAAGTGAGCCCACAGTGGTATAGTTCTATTGTACGCATACGCCGCATTCTGCAACGTTATTTCAGCGGAATGGCACTTCTAACGGTAACAGCTGCACATTAAACTGCAGATAACGTGCACGTATTTGACCGCCAAATAATGTCCTTCCGTCCCCTCTTTGAGTTGGCAATTTTACACGGTTTTTCGTGATACAAACAACCTGTGATAACTCAATATTCGATAAAAATTAGTACGTCCCGATTTTCCGGAATCGTGGCAAATACATCGACGCGCGTAAGGCTGACTAATAAACTGCCATCGAAGAATCTATTTATTGAATAGCTCGAATAGACAACAGCAACGGTACAACAGCAGTAACAGTTGGTGCGCTTATCACCTTTATGGCACTACAAAGTGCAAAGCTCAAATACCGAAAAAGCGGCCAGCATATCCAGTTCGGTTAGTACGAGAAGCAGGCGGGTGTAACGAAAACGTGGCGACCACGGACGTGGTTGTGGTCGACTGTGGTTGTGGTTTCTCGGACGTTTGTGGTCCACGGTGGTTGCCGGTTTCAGTGGGCACTTGTGGTCGCCTGGTTTTTTGTTGAGTGTTGTTGAAAAATGTCGAAGTTCCCTTGAAAGACTAAATTTGTCAAAATAAGAAACAGCGCGAATTGTACCTATCAGCTGAGGAAAGGTTTGTGACAGCTCCCAAATTAGACATATTATTCGCTGAGTGCGCCTGTGAACGGGCAATTTGTGCAAGCATCTTATCAGGAAATCACGGCTCTCAGCGCTTCGTCGATCGTCATAAACCAAGCCAAGTTTCAGTAGCAGTGCTAAGCGCAGCACCTTGATACAGACTGCAGACACAGACTGAAGCTGGGCTGGAAGATCACTGGTAAATTGGAAAGATTTAAAACTGTAGAAGTTGCCATATACGTAAAACATTTCCTGAGCTGGTGGGTACTATTCGCGCTGTTTCTCATTTTTTTGCAAAAGGAACTGCACATTTTTTTACCACATTCAACCACCCCCAGATCAGTCGACCACCAGCGACCACCAAAAGCCACAACCACCGGCGACCACAAAAGTCAGGGAAACCACAACCACAGTCGACCACAACCACGTCCGGGGTCGCCACGTTCTCGTTACACCCGAAGCAGGCGGCAGGGTAGCCTAACAACAGCATACCGGGCGCGTCATGCCAGCCATCCTTACGCGCCGCACCGCATCACGCCATCCTTACACCCCGGTGTGCATCCTTCGGGACAAGGTAGACACACTAAACCGATTGCGTAGGAGTTGGTCATATTCTGAAATCGTGAAGAACGCAATAATTACATACATGCACAGTCCTGCTGTATTGTTTTAGCGTTTGTTTATGGTAGGCAGTTTTATTAATCACATGATCATGCCTCTGAGACGTGCTAACTTACATATCTGTAGAAAAACAGAAAGTGTGCAGATGAAGTATGTAAAACCGTTGTAGTTTACATATTTGACTCGTAAAATGGTATTTCGGCTCTGCTGGCCTACGCTTATTCCATGCTTTTACTTTTCACATATTTCTGTGAGCGAAAATGTGTGGAAATCCAGACAAGTCAACACTTCACATGTGGTACGCGCGTAAAGTTATACATTTGATGTGATAAGTTATTCAACAAATGGTGCGACAACTACGACAATTAATTAAAGAACCAGACCAACAAACCTGGATAAATTTCTCGTATTCCTGCTCGATAATGGTACCGTTAAAGTAGTTTCGCCCATCGGTATATGCTGACTTGTCTGGAAAGTAGTATCCATCGGAGCACACACACTTGTAACTTCCCCGACTGAAGCCTAAACCGGAAATGGGCTCGCACTGCAAATGAATGGGCTTTAACAAACAGCAGATGACATATTCACGCAAATGGAACAATGCTCGCCTACCTGTGTCGTCGGCTTGCATTTGGCCGAACCAGCAAACACGTTGGTGTCTGCGCTGTCCGCCTTCGTTGGACACTGGTTAATATCCATTCGCCGAAGATCAATGTCAACTCCGCTGGTTCCCCTAAATCAGCCAAATTTTACTTTTATAGCAATAGATTCGCTGTTTTTCGCATCTGTTGTCAAGTTTTCGTTGTCAGGCTGCCGTAAGCAACCCGTATTTTGTACGGTACACCGACAAAGATGCCTACATCGGCACCATGCATGTCTGTAAACCCGCTATACAAAAACTTTCTTCGGCGGAAACTTCGTATGTACAGACCGTATCAGGACATATCTCTGTACCACTGCTCTGCTTAACGAAAGGTGCATAAACGTAACACGTATCAGCAAAATGTAATATCAATGCGCGGAGAAAATCGAACAATCCGGGCTGCTTAATAACTGTAGACCAGAACCGCGAACACGCATATAGTCGTTGAAATTTTACGAACTTTTTATAAGAGAATGTGGAATGCTCTAAACGTACATGAAATGATATTCTTGTGTAGTCCAGTTGAATCCGAAAAACGGCACAGTATAGGTCATCATCCAGATATCCCCTCCTCCGCAGTCGAAATACGGTGAGCTCCAGTGGCCATCTTCATAGCTGACCAACAAAACATCTCCGGTACCATTGGGCGCCTGGAAGCGGTTTGTTCCTAGATGTACATCCAAGCACAGTATATCCAAGTTTAGAACTTTGGTTCGAATCACATGCACCAAAATTCTGAGAAATATTAAGTTGGAACTAAAGGCTGGGATGGCTTGGCTTAGGGCTTGAAGTCAAGCCTGTATGTGGCTACAACTCATCTACGACTGTACAAATCACGCCTGAGATTTGCATACAAAAATATGTGTAACTCACCGTTTCGTGTAGCATTGCGCGCGCTCAACCATCTCGCTATAGCTCGCAAACCCTTTTGTTTGGGTTCATAAAACCACTCGTATTGGCCTTCGCTTGTTGCCCGGTACTCATAGGTCCGCGCTAGATCTTTACTAGTAACTTCTGGACTATCGGGCATCCGTGAAGCAAACGGGCAGAACGTGTCATATCCGGGGTAGCGGTACCAATCATAACAGTTGCCCGCCGCATAAATGTTCTTGTTTGATTCTACCATGGTCCGTACAGCCGTATGCAGGAAGGATTCAGTCTGATTTTTCACCACAGGATCCGTTGTAAAGAACATTCCCCGTGAATACTTCCATAATCGAGTGAGCAAATTAGCGCGGTTCCAGGCTATCTGGGCTTCGGCGCTGAATTGTTTGGCAAAATAATCCAAACTTTTCTGGGGCAGCGCAATGTCAGTACCCGGTGTACAGTGATGTTTCTCTGATTCGATTGAACTGAGAATGTAGGTCATTTTATCGACAGTACTGGTAAGTGGTTTCAGTAATATAATTTCTTCAGATGTCCGGTCAATCGAACTGCTGTTTGTGCGCGCATCAGGATAGTTGGGTCCTTCACTTTGACCATGCACTAACGAGACCAACACAATAGTCAAGCTGATCGGTTTCATAATGTTAATCAGCGCCGACTGAGGAATGTCGACCGGATTTTTAGCATACATCATTGCAAGGGGAAAGATGAAGAAAAAAGCGATACATGGTGTCACATAAACATTAGTGTGTGCTCTCCTGTATTAATAAAACCCTCGATGGCTTACGCTTAAAAGATTCACTGTCACGATAAATGATTGTTAGCGTAGATATGCTAGCCAGCGCTGATCCACATAACTACAAGTTTTTTGTTTTTGCGACACTCACTCAGAACAAAACACACAGCACCGTTCTCTTTTCGCTACTTGTGGACGCTTCTTTACGTTTACGATAATTCATTAAAGCTCACCTCCGCATACACGGGCGCTACTTTCCATGACCTTACGGTCTTTATTATTATACAGTAGTTATTATTATTACTGGCAATGCTATATAGAATATCGTAGGAATGGATGATACAGTACAGTATGAGGATCGGCCTAGGATTGCAGGTAAACAGTGTAAAGCACTACTGCCGACGATCAGCACGAACGAGGCTGGTAATCAACGCTTTCACCAAGTCCGATGTACGGCTTAAGCATTGCTGTGTCTGGATCGGATGCAGAAGGAAATGTATACATATACGTGCCGCGTTTCGTTCATCCGACACTCTTCGCCAAGTGTAACGTAAAACTGAAGTTGAACGTGCACATTGCACGTACTTTATTTAATCCATGCTTCTACAATGTTGGCAAACTTCAGACTACCGTAATTTTTACTTAATAACAAGGATGCTTTGATCAGATAACGTCGACGGCAAACTTGTATGTAAAAACGTTGCCTTACAAAAGGTCACAGCAGTTATTGAAAAGGATGAAACGACAGTAATGCGGTAGGAACAGATCGAGAATATCAGTTAGAAATAACAAATTGCGTACTAATGAATCCACGTACTAACCAATCCATTAGAACAGCGTGGAAGAAATGGTGAGGTTGTTTATAGGTACGTGGTTCCAGGAACAGGAGTCCCCTAAAGCAGCCAACTTTAACATATCCGCTGGCGATCATAGCTATTTTCAATTTTCATTGTAGACCATCTTAACAATTTCTTAACACCTGTTTGACCTCGACGTTCCAGCGGCTACAGAAAGGCAATGATCGCGAAGAGATTAATCACCGTCAGTTTGCGAGGATCCATGACGGCCAGGTCCTCGATTGTCCACTGTGCCAAATTAAATTTACTCGGGCCATCGTGTTCCGCACCCTGAATCTGATGTATATCACAAACTCTGTTCGAAAGCTGCAAAGCGAGAATAACAATGGTGAATCAACATCGCGTTGACATGTATGTTGCAATCATGTCCACCACCGGTACGTACCCAAAGCACCCGATCCACACAAACACAGTCGGAACCGTGTTCTTTAAAATGGGCCGTAACCCTACCGGCCAGTTTGTCCAGCTCGCTCTGCTCGATTTGTTTTCACACATCCTCGGCTGACACTTTCTTGTTCATATCGATTCGCGCTCGTTTTATAGGTATCGTGATTGATCTTTAATTTGGATCGTGACCATGATCAAGACTTCGTAACTAAAAAGTTTTCCAGTGTGAACTATTGTAAAAGTACGTTAGCTCGATGCTATACGTATCTCCGGGCTCGTGTGCAGTATATAATTATTATGTCAGTACGTGTACACGGTGCTTGTTATTCCTGATTCAAGACAAGAGCTTAATTAGAGTGAAATCTTGCATGTGTCCGTTCGTCACAACGGTTGATCGATCTTGGAGCAATGGAAAGCTATTCACCAATTTCTCGAACGTTGCATTTAGCTGCCTTTAAAATAAACCCTTCCGGGACATTGTTCAGCTCCCTGACCCAAAAACGACCTGAATTAAGGTTTTCCCAGATTTTTAACAGTACAAGGCGGAAACTGGGAGAATCCTTGACTCACATTAATTTTGGTAATAACTAATAGACAAGATTACTTGCTGCTCTACAGAACCATTAATTGTACAAATGACACAGTACACGACAAAATGTATCACAGGAAATTCAGTAGTACGATGCGACTGAACATGATCCACCGTCAGGATTATAACACTTGGTAACCCAGTTCTCCTGGGCACGTTTATAATCATCCAGAGCTAATTGTGGTTTCGGTGGATAGTCACAGGGCGGAAGGTCGAACCAATTGACGAGAACCATGTCCTTCGAGGTCATGCAATACATCTGCAGTCGATCGTCGAGAATATCCCGGATAATGTTGTCCTCCAAGGGGGTGATATCCTTTGGCAACTTCCTCGTCCACACCGACATTCCTGGATAGTCACATTTCTCTGCGCGTGGTGTATCGGGATCAGTGAGGCAGTCGTTGCGGATGTACAGGAAGTTGGGGTCCAGATACATTTTGTAAAAGTTTCGGGGCGCACCTGTAAAAATCGTTATTTAATGTGGGTGTCTACAACCAAGCTGTACTTCGAAGAAGTACAGTAAGTACGGTAACAGATGGATGTTAAGGTGCTTCCTTACCAGTTGCATTCGTTCCCAGACCATATCCGTACGCATACACGGCCCCGTTGCACGACGTATTCTGTATCCCGTAGCTGGCCCAGCAGTCATAGGGAGGAGTGCTCACCCGACCGACCACATCGAAGGACTGTATGTAGGTGTTCTCCAAGGTATCATACGCCCAGCCAATACCACGGTACACTTCCACCGGGTTATTCAAACTGGGCTTGAATGGGTTGTCGGGCGGGCCGTACATGTACTGGTACCAAATTCCCGTACCCTACAAGAGACATGACATAAATAACTCTGGAGGATAATTATGACATTGCTTGAGAGGTTTTGTCCGTTCCGATGGATTGGTCTCGTAACAACGCACTCGAGAAATAACAACTTGCCCTGCGGCAAGTGACCGCAGACCCATTACAAACGTGCTCAAAAAACACATTTCTGCCGCCGCGTAGACAAGGTCGTGTAACAAACAAATGACACACGTGGGCATAGTTTCAAACATGCGACGCACGTGAGTGTGACTTGGGAAGTCACCCAGTATGTTTAGGTGGTACTGAATGATGAGGTGATGTTACTAATTACTTCCACGTACTGTAATGTAAACTGGTGGTCTTAGTCTGAAGCAGAGCAACAATGTGTTTCTCGGTATGCACAGTACAACTCAGACGGGACGAGTTTCATCTTCCCATTTCACGGTTTATCTACACTTCTACTGTGTACTGAAGTGTGTTCTGATCTCTACACCACTTACTGGTTTACACAATACCATACCCTCGAATACGCCGAAAAAATACTAATTTCAAAATTCAGATTCAATGCTCATATTTCATGATCACACTACCTGATAACGACTGAATGCGCTCGGAAGTCTTCTTCGTGTGTACCGTTTAACCACATCGACTACGGATACATACCGCTTCATTATTCCACGCATTCCCAGCTGGTTTGGTTTGTTTACAATCCGCTGGTGCATAGGGACTCTTGTACACCAAACTCTGACCCCGAATACTATCCACCGCCAGTGACAGTAGGAATAACCAGCCTAAACGCATCAAGGTCTGCATTGTCGCAACCTTGGTGAATGCTAGATTTGGCGTAGAATTAAGACAGCTAGCAGACAAATGACTACACACTATTGATATAATTTCTTTTATATCGTCGTTTCTGTGCTTGTAACAACATTGAGCTCACGTTGAGTAACCCCAAATTAAAACAAATCGCAAATTTGACTTGTCACCGTCCGCCATTTGCCGTTTTAATGCATCATGCAGAGCAGCGAACGGATCTAAAGAAATGGTAATGCAGCTCGATGGTAATGTCAAAACACTTAAGGATCTGTTGCTGCGCGGCAGGAAACGGAACAACACTTTTACCGTCAATTGACCGTCGAATTTGAGTGCTTAATCATGAATTGTCTAATAGTTTTCCTGTCGCTCAGTCTGGTAATTTGTTACCGATCGATTATGATAATCGAGACGCACGCGCGGTTTCCATTGTGCACAAGTCTTGTTAGTTGCGGCAACATCTTTTAATTGTGATTAGTGCAAATTACTTGACATTTGTAGTGAAATAAACGGTATGCATTACATCTGAATTTGCGGTAAACCGCCACTTGTAAGCGCAAACGGCGTGGTAAACTGCAAGAGTAATTAACGAACTGAGGCAACTAAAAATCAATGTATCCTTTACATAGTAGTACGTGTATCCTTCGCGTAATACCTAACATTAAGAATACCGTGTACTATTTGATAACTATCGCTCATTTTATATATACTGATTATATCCAACGTTATTAATTTCTTTTTCGTACCTAATAGATTAGGATCAACACAACCTTTAGTCGCGTTTGGTATCGCAACAGAAACGTGCATGCAACGACATTCGCAACAGCACTAATTTCCGTTTCATAATTAATAAATGGATTATTGATCGATTCGGCCACTCAATTTTTTTGTCCCCGATTCTGATTATTGTGACGCGAGAGCTTTGTAAAGTGGCAGCTGGTAAATGATTAATTGTTCTCATAATTAGCCTTGAACTTGCTTCAGTTATTTATGCTAATTTTATGGAAATTTCTGGCTGACCTAGTAGAAAGCACTAAAACTATGCCGCTATAATGGACGTTAACAGCATTTCAGCCGCTCGTGCGTAGTCACCTAGTTATCAATCACAAAATAGCTAGTTTTATAACTACAAATTAGCAGTTTCATCGAACCTGATTATTATTTCGAAAACCCGTTGACTGCTCTAGATCTCTGTATATGCTTTTCCACATTAATGTAAATGGCCTTGTCAGCTGGCGATGATATTACCAGATTAGCCGAGTATTCGAACAAAAAGTTACAAGCAAACAAACGACGATATAAAAGGCTCTGCAACGACCTATACGTCAGTTGTTTCCTGGTTTCATTTTTGACTGTACTGCAGAGTCTGCGAGGTCACAACAGTCTAGACCATGCTTTGTTTAGGCTGGTTGTTTCTACTGTCGTTTGCGGTGGATAGTGTTCTTTGTCAGAATTTGACCTACGTCAGTCCATATGCCCCAAAAACTTGTCGACAAACCCCTCCTACTGGGTATGCGTGGAATAGTGAAGCGGTACGTGATCGTTGTGTGTACAGTACAGAACCCGTCAGTTTACTCTTTCTGCCGAGAAGAACCTGTCTTACCGGCGCATGCTGTCGTGTGGCGATGACAGCGTGCATAGAGGTTGGTTGGCAGCAACGTAGGCAACCAGAAGTAGAACGCAGACAGGGAGCATAATACTACAGCACCACAGCGCCACAAACTAGTTGACTTAATCCAGCCATGTGCCGGGACACGATTCAGTTGTTACAGGTTGGTACACGCGGTTAGAATCAAAAGAGGTGACTTACATAGTCAGAAAGTGAGTGATGGGAAGAAGGCTCAATCATGATTGAGATCACAGTTTATCATTAGAGTCGTTAGAATACGTACGTACGAAAGAACGTCAGCTAGCTCGCTCGTCCGGCTGGCGCACTGGCCCGATCATCACTGAAAGATTCTGCTACACATTACGACTTCGAAATGCTGATGGGAAATATGCACTCAAGAAATAAGAGAAACAGACAGATCCAGTGCGAGCTCAACTCAGCTCATAGCATACCTGTCCAAACCCGTCCGAACATTTGCAATGCTATAATACGTCAACCGTGAACGTGTGATTTCATAGCCCTGGGCTTATGCGTAACCAGTATCTACCATGACGTACTTACAATAATGTCCAGAAGACTGGCAAAAACGATCCTTTTGGTAAAAGGTGTATATTCCAATCCAGTTCGCAAATATTCTATAGCTGCGGATTGTGAAATGAGTTGGACAACGGACAGAAAGGTAAAACAGTAAGGGCTGATAAGTCTGTCAGTCTGTCTGTCTGGCTTTTATTTTAGTTGCATGTTTGCAGGGCACCGGAACGTGGTACCAGTATATGTACGGCCCGCCGAACAATCCGCTAACAGATTTGACCAACGCGATTGAAATCTATCGTGGTATTGGCTGGCAGCAGGATTCCGGTCAGACAATCTACACACAATCCTTCAGCGTCTCCGGTCGTAATAACGCCGCTCCCTATGCCTGCTGGGCCAGCTATGGGATGCAGAATACATCGTGTAACGGGTTCACCTATTCCAAGGGATACTTTGGTGGCACGGGACCGGGATCCGTCGGTAAGGAACTCAATTACATGCTCATGCAGTCTGACAGCTCGGTGTTCATCTGGCATGTAGCAATTTGTCGTAGAGTACAAGTATAATAGTATCGTATACGTATCGTATGTATCTGTAGTTGTATACGCGTACAGTACAGAACCTAGTTACAAACGTGCCAAGTAGCCAAGGTTACCTAATTCTCTGGCTTCTCATAACGTTAAACTGTGAATAACGTTCGGAAGCCTTTCATAGAATGGAGCCGTAAATTATCCACAGGCTTCGTATCATTCATTACATATTTATTGTACGAGAAGCAGACATACAGGGTGACGTTGCGGACCATTCTATGTCCCTGTATTGCTCCGGCCACACGGGCTGGCGTTTATGTTATGGGTGTGCAATGTGTGAGTGCAGCCACAACGTGATCGCCAAGTGGTATGACGTACGGGAGCAATGTAGGGACATGGTATTGTCGATATATACACACACTGTCCAGAACTGTGCGGGCTTATCTACAAATCACAGGTCTCACGGTGCGACCCTGATTATGCCAAGAGAGCCCCATGTGCGACTCCTATACATGCATGTACAGTACATACTGCTTTACAGGCGACGCCCGCAGCTTCTACAAACTATTCCTGGACCCAGGCTTCCTGTACGTCCGGTCGAGTTGCTTCAACAATCCCGACACACCACACGCGCCGAGTTGTGACATGACCGGGATCGCTGTTTTCACGAGGAAGATGGCCAAGGATATCACCCCGTTGGAGGATCGCATTATCCGGGATACACTCGACGACCGGCTGCAACTGTACTGCATGACCTCCAAAGACCTGGTCTACGTCCCGCAGTTAGACCTTCCGGTCTGCGACTTTGCTGATCCCACTCTAGCAAAACCCCCGATCGTTCTGAAGGAGTGGAAAACGGCACATGAGACCTGGGTTACCAAGTGCAATAAGGCGGGAACGGGGCAGTGCTCACCTCCGTCGTTCTACTGAAATGTCTGTGTTAAATAATTTTGTAGAGTATGTCGATGTGGCTCTGTGAGAATCCACTGTACAGCGATTACGGTACCCTAGTTCATGTTGTTATATGCTGTACTGGAACCACCGTGGTCAGTGAGAATAAACGCAAACAATCGTTCCTAATGACATTTTTCCTGCAGTACATGGTAGCGTCGTAATGGTGTGATTAGGAATTCACAACATGATTCTGTGTCATGGCGATGTACAGTGTCAGTCACCACATCACCGCATAAAAACTGCAAAATTTAATATTGATATACCACGCAGACGCACAACCGCCGAGAAAACTGCCAACAAAGCAACACAGCCGCACTAAAACCTAAAAAAGCATGCTCGCACAACACACATGGAGTAGATACGTATATATACCAAAAACAGGCTAAATGGACGAAAGCAAAAGCACACTACAGCCAAAAATGGTACACGCGCAAAAACAAAAAAGAGACACCGCTTCTCAAAAATGGGCGGCGATGGCGCAGCGAGAGAAAAAGAGAGAAAACGGCGGTCCAAAAACGCAAAACAACGCATTCACTTCTGCTGGTAGTTGGTGTAGACGGCCATGTTGGGCGCCTGCTGCGCCATGACACTGTTGACGCCCGAATGCGCGCCCTCCAGCGCCACGCCCACCCCCGGGCCTCCCTCGTCGCCCTGGCCTCCGGGGCCGCCGCCCAGGGCCGCCATGCCCGCCTGGTACATGCCGGCCGGGTTGTAGCCGTAGTTCGAGTAGGGAGACGCGTTGTACTGCAAATGACACACATTATCTTATATCATGTCTGTAGCCACGTTTTGTTGCACTTGCATATGCCGCCACTGCTTACACACATTTAACTTGTTATTTCATCCTAATAATACACGTTGTGGTGACAGAAAAACTGTTTTTTTTTGTCAATTTTTAACAGCAGTAACTTCAGAATCCAACAAAAAACCGGCAAGATGTGGTAAAGAAATTATAAAATTAAATCCAGGTCTGCTTATTTTACAGTTACTAATT
>JAQGAU010003442.1:0-13225 GCA_034698045.1 Paramacrobiotus richtersi
CACGATGCATCCCCCGTCCGCGTCCCGGAGCTGCGAAACAAAACACTGCAACACACGCTCAATGATGACAGCAGAAAAAACCTACGGAAAATTCTCCCGACTAAATCCAGATGAGAACCTTGCGAAAGCTTCTGAAAGCTGCTGTGTGTGCTGGCGCTCTTACTGCCACAGTGAACCAGTCCGTCGCTACCTGAAAAATAAGCCAACTTTCTAGTTTCTCCGATCTGCACTTCTGCAGTAATTAACATAAGTTACTAGTAATTAACAAAAACTGAAACTACTTGAAATGAAGCAGTTGATCATAAGCTTTAAAGCTGAAACTAAATTTCTGCCCGAGACCGAAAAACTCACCGTTCTCCACGACCCAATCATCATCCACCGAAACACTCATGGCTAACTTCTCGGCACTTTTCAGCTTCTCCATCTTCCAAATTCTGATCCAGCAATAATTAAAGATCGTGGAATAAGCTCGTAATGCTTATAATCTGAAGTCGGTGTGCTTAAAATATTTTTCAGACAGTTCGCCGTTCGGAGATGATTTTTATTTATTCTGCACTGAATATTTGTTTTTGGAGTGAAAAATCGACTTTTAGTGACGTAACCGCCAGACCGTAGGTAGGGGGCGTAATTTCGATACGGCGCAGTCCGAGCTTTGCTTTGCGGTAGGCGCACTCACATGAAAAGGAAGGAATCATTTTTTCATTTTTTTGGCTTTCCCAAGTGAAAACCTCGAGACGGTTCATGTCATTCTTTCCTTTTTATGTACAAACGCATCGGCCCCATTGTCGATTGCACTGATGACAAATTTGGTTTAAGAATACCGGTCATGACATGCGCACAGTATATAACAGGCAGCAATATGATTAGATATACGTCAAAGCCTAGAGGTCAACCAAATTGCATGAATCAGAATGATACTCAGCTGTATACGCACCTTACCTGAACATTTGTACAAGCGAATAGTTAATCTAAATGTTCATATTGCTGGGAAACTATTATCGTGAAAACTTTATATCTTCTGATCAGTTGAGCTGACTCGTTTTTTAAAACATATTCAGAATACAACTAAGGCCAACTGTATGCGGTTTTCGTTTCCTTTAAACTGTTACCGTAAGTAAATTAACAGGATGGGTCGGCTTTTAGGCTTTTATTATTATCGCTTTTAGGTTGTACTGTACCTTATGGGGCTATATGGGTACAATATGGGGCGCGAGGCCCGTCAAAATGGTACAACTGTTTAAAGACCGCAGTTTCGCTGAAGTTCTGGGTGAAGTGTTTAAAGAGCTCCTGTCATTCTTTAGCGACGCAAAGCGATCTTTAAACAATTCCCGTTGTACAGAAAGATCTTTCTCTTCACGTCAAAGAAGCCTTTAAACACTGACAACAATTTTTAAAACTAACGTCTTTAAAGACTGGTGGCAGTCTTTAAAGACGTTCTTAGCCGGTTCATTCTGATAAATGGCTAATGCCGTTTGAACAGTACTTTTTTAAGTAAAATGGCAGTCTTTAAGAGACTTTGTAAAGAGAGCGAATGTTAGTCTTTAAAGAGCGGTACTGTATCTTTAACCACTAGCAGAACCGACGTTTGCGAAAGTCTTTAAAGAGTTGTTTCCATTTTGACGGGGCTCGCGCGCCATATACTTGTACTAGCCACACACTGAAGGAACGGAAATATTCTAGTTTTTCATTTCAGGCAGCCTGCAAAACATGTACGAGTAGTACTGATTTTAATACAGGATAAACCTTGATATAATCGTTCTCAAGGTCCGAGCTTTCTAGGAAGTTCACGTTGCACGTGTACACCGTTTTCACCGATGACCTTTGGAGTGTTCCGATGTTTATCACGCCAAAAAGCTCCCACAAGGCCGGTGTAATATGGAGCAAATGTTGATGCGGTTGGACATAACTGCTGTACTATATAAATTCACAAATACTAACACAAAGAACGTTGCGCTTTCTGTTACTTTGATGAGAGCAGTGAGCACCAAGTGTAAACCGAGAATATTGGTCGTCCAGCCATAGCATTTGACCTTACGATGTGGGGGCACAGTATTGTTTTAGCGGTATTACCAGCAATATATTTATTAGTTTTTGCCGACACGAGTCAGGTGAGCACCACAGCAAACAAACTGGCCACCGCATACGTACATAAACCTTTACTGACTTGAAGATTAACTTTGTTGTCAGGCGGGAATATCTCTTCCGTCGGGAAACCTCACAATCCCCGAAGTGACGGTTGAAAGTGCATCAGTGGAGCATAGACTCGCAACAAGATATATCGCTGTTAGCACTAATGGATCCGGATTACCTCTTGCGCCGCGACTGGAAGAACCAGAGTTATTCGGAGAGCAAGGAAAAGTGCAAGTCAAACTGCAGTGGAAAAGACCGGAACAGACGTACGGTGTACTGAGAGGTTACCGCCTTATGTACGGAAAGAGGGGCAGTCCAAAAAAGCAGTTTATAGTCAAGGAAGTGCTCCCAGGAGATGAAATTATCATCATTAAAGACTTAGGTACTGATTTATTGCCTTTTACTAGGCGGATTTGGATAAACTGTTCAGTTCTAGGTGGCGATACGTCTTATGAGTTTCGAATTGCGGCTTTCGACGGTCTGGGCCTGGGTGTGGAAGCAGTTAAGGAAGTACACATTCCTCAAGGAGATAAGTCTGTAAACGTGCAGCTTCCGGTAAATATCGGCAATTCGTTTGAGTGTTTGCGTTAACAGTGCCGACCGGGCCGCCGCAGAACATCTCCTACATTTTCGATTCCCCTTCGGCGATGCGTATTGCGTGGGAGCCCCCAGCGCCGGATATGCAGAACGGCCAGATCACTGGCTATACACTACACTTCGAGGTCAATGGAACTATCGTAAAGACCACCGTTACGCAAGCGTATCTGGATTTTGATAAAACGGAACTGAGAGAAGAATACACCTATCGTATTTCCGCGTGGACAAAACAAGGAGAAGGAAAGGTCAGCCAAAGATACATGGTCATAACGACACCGGAACCAGGTTGGTGAAACGGATGGCTGTCATGAACAAACTGGAGAGCTATCCCAGTAATTTTTACAAACCAGCGCTTCATCTGCGCGATGAATACGCGTCATTGATCGGCTTTATAGCTGTCAGTTATTTAATTATTCTGTCTACTAGATATAGCACCGCCGGCCCCCGACCTCGTATACATGTATACATGTATACCGCCGCTGTTAATAACACGCACGCAGAAGTCCGATGGACGTCCATTCCGAACACACCGGATATGCGGATTCGGGGCTATAATGTACTACACTCGCGCCGTTTATTAGCGAACTGTTGTAAACCGTAGCACGCTATTCGGCAGGTGTCGTTCCGCTGTGTTGAAGAAATCAAGCCAAACAATTCGTGCACGCATGCAGGAAGTGTGTATGTCAAGCAGGAACGGTTTTTCCTCCCATTAGTTATTCTTCCCAATCTGGAAACTGGGAGGAACTATTCGGTGACAGTGGCTGGCAAGACCCGACAAAGTGTGGGGCAGCCATCGAAACCGGTTGTATTTCGGATGGCACCGGAACAGGTGCCGTGGGATATTCAAGTGGTTAGAACTGCAAAAGATTCCATAACACTGCGGTGGAAGCCACCACTGCTTGTAATTCCGATAAGGTCTGCATTATGTCATAAAACTTGTAATGAATCTAATCCACTGAAGAATCGTTTTCATGACAAGATGAAGACATTCATACGTTTTCCTGCGTACTAACGAAAGTTTCTGCGTATTATCATACGTATTGGTGAAACCACAACACCCGCGCACCTGTATACCTTGCGCTAGCTTCTGTTATGATTTATTATAGCCAAAAAATTTTAAAATTTCAGAAACATACTTCTGGGCTGAGATTGGTTCAGAACGATCATCATATATATGTGCATCTATCATGAAATGTTCAAGAAGTTTGGATGAAACGCTGAGTTATTGAGACGTAAATGTATTAAACTTTTTACTGCTATTGCGCACCAACTGGACGCACAAACGGATTTCTGGACATTGTGAATTAATGTTCTGGCTATTATAAATCATAACAGAGGCTAGTACAATGCTTACAGGTGCGCGCATGTTGTGGTTTTACCGATACTTATCACAATTCACAGAAACTCTCCTTAATATGCGAGAATGCAAGTTCCGAGGAATTCCTAGAGCAAGTGCGAGAAGTATGTAACACAAATTAATGATAATATGCACGTGTACATTGGTTCGGGTTTTGTACGAAATGTTTGAAAGTGCTGGTGCGACTACCGATTGTTCGTATATAGTATAGAAGCAGTTAGTTTCTTAATTCTGTTTGCTGTCACACTCTGTCAGCGGTTTCTTGTGGTTTATTCACACAACTGTAGAATCTGCGTTTTTACAGATATTACGTTGCCTGGAGTGGTCGAAAAGCATTCTTGGACCAGAACGGACACGTGCAGATCGATGAAATGCCGAGTCGTGCAAATACAACAACCACCACGGAAACTACTCTGCATCACTTGGAACCCCATACAACATACTCGATCCGTCTGACGGCCGTTCTACAAGGTGGTTTTGATACGCCAACTGTTCGGTTGGAAGTGAAAACGGCAGCTGACGGTAATTAAGTCGGTAACTACTATCGATAGGATTACGTAATATCTTAACACTTAACGTTTCGAAATGCGTAGATGTTTGTATGAGCCCTCGTTGCATGTCATTGCGAAAGGAATAAACTGTAATCAAACGTTTCGAAATCACGTAATCAATCAGCGATTACAGTCTGCTATCTGTCCTTCAGCGCCTCCAAAGCTGCTTCCACCGACTCTTATTACCGTTACGGCAAATGAAACGATTCGCGTCCAGCTGAAACGGGCTACCGAGGAATTCGGTCTAATCAAGCATTATTTGGTGGTTGTTGTTCCCAGTCAGGTGGCAAACAAACACCCGGATAATTACACTCTTGCGGAGGTATCAGTCATGCACCATATACCAGTCATTATACAGTTATTTTCATGTCGAAATTTCCTGTTCTGCTCCGCAGTTAACACGGCACGAACTGTCGAGTGCGCAGCAGGTGGGAAATGAAACCACTGGCTTTCCTTACGTTGCCGCAAACTTCGGTCGGGAGAATCTGCCGTCAACATTGGATCTCGGTGATGGCAACGTGTACGGACTGTACCAAAACAGGGCGCTTATGCCTGGACAGCATTACAAAGTGTTCGCGAGGGTCTATGTGGACAGTCCGAATAATGTACGTATGCGCTTTAACAAGGGGTCATCACCATTCGTCTCCGGTTTTGTAAGACTAAAATGTTTTTCAGTCGGAGCCCTTGTACACTAGCAGTCCTTTCTCGGAAGATGTTAGCACAGACAGACAGGCTAAGCTGGAGATAACGGAAGCAACGCAAACAGCCAGTACTGCGAATGTGCCAACTTGACCGCTTAATAGCAATTCGACTGCCTTTTCCATTCTTGAGCCTTGTTACACTATTTGGAGCAACGGCGGTTCGGTTTCTCTGTAGGGCAACAGTCTAGAATCTAAATCTTTCTCTGTTTCTCTGCTTTTATCTGTATAGGACAAATGCCCAACAATTTATTGTTGCACTGTTCCTACTGTATATTGCTGCTCCTTAAGAACTGTTTACTATTACTATTGAAATGACAGAATAACCCGCGGCTCACGTATGCAGTGAGTTTTCACCATGTCCGATTACTCAGAAAGAGATTTTCGTTTGTCGAATGATATGTTGTTAGTTCGAAAAATGTTACCACGATCTACTTCAGTGGGGTTGGGTTGTAAGTCTGGCTGGCTGGGACTGGGAGTAAGCAGAATTGCACAGAAGTTGCAAGCTGACATCGTGGCGATTCGGTGTACCGTGTCGTTTCGCGATCCGCCCTATCGTACCACACCGTACCGTACTATACTTTTTCGCTTTACCTACTACCATAATAATAATAAAGTTTTATATTGTCTTCCTGCAACGGGGCAGCGCCCCCTCTTAGGCATTGGACAGTATCTAGCGTACTACCGTGTGGTTCGTAAGGATTAACAAGACACAAAAACAAAACATACGTACGGATACCGTGAGATGTCCTGAGATACCGTAGGATTGAATGTTGCACTCTTCTCTCTGAAGCTGTACTTCCAGACTGCGAGTACCAATCACATAGTAAAGGAATATTCAAGCTTCTTAATTTTGAGTAGCTTGCAAAGCGTGCACTACTGACTTCAGAAAAGGATAAACTTTGATCGTTCCCAGGGTCAGAGCTTTCTGGAGAGTTCAAGTATCATGTGTTAACTGTTTTCACTGAAAACATTGCTAAGCTCTATCACGCCAAGAATCTTCTAGGCCGGTCTAATGTACAGCAAATGTTGATGCGATCTGACATGATAGCTGTACTTTATAAACTCACACATTACTAACACAGAGAAGGTTCCGTTTTCTGTTACTTGGTAGTTGGTGAGCATCGAGCAGCTATAGCAGCTGTGCAAACCGATTAACGAAAATATCGGTCTTCCAGGCTTGGCGAGTGACCTTATGATGTGGAGGCACAGCCTTGTTCTAGCGGTAATGCCAGTGATTTTTTTAGTCGTTTGTTTTGATACGAATCATGTAAGCACCACAGCAAACACACTGGCCCTCACGTACGAGCCTTCTTCTGAATTGAAGATATATTAACTTTGTTTTCAGGCAGAAATACCTCTTCCGTCTCAAAATCTGACAATGCCCGACGTGAGGGCAGAAAGTGCGGAAGCGGATGATGGACTCGCTACAGAACCTAGCATATCTAGCACCGATGACTCCGGTAACAAAATGTTTGTTTCTTTGCTCGGTTTTATCAATATTACGCAAGTACCCTGTGTATGTTGTACGGGCTGGATTGAAATGTGCACCTTTGTAGCATATTTTTAAAACTTCCCAATGATGCAGCGATTTGTTGTGACTAACATTTTCGTGGAGTAGTTCAGCTTTTTCTTCCCATTGTATTTTACCCGATTTAGTTATATTCTTGTTCATGTGCTTTACAGCGAAGCCAGCAGCCCCACCGACGGCGCTGGCCGGTAGATATCTGGACAGTCGTCGTATTGAGGTCACATGGCTACCGCCGGAGCAGGATTCATACCGGGATCGGATCATTTCCTATAAAATCTATTATCAGCCCACTGATCAGGAAGAGGATGTACCGATGATCGTGACAGCTGACGGAGAGTCCAGACGGTACATTTTGCGGGACGTGTCCATGTGGACCGAGTACAAAATCTGGATGATCGCCAGTACAGCGATGGGGGATGGACCCGCTGCTGACCCTATCGTTGTGCGATCCGATGAATCCGGTAAGAATGCTTATTTCCCTCCATGTAGAGTTATATCAAAGAACCCTATGCGTGTGTTTACGGCCTTGAGTAGGCACGTTTGTTTTTTTGCTAACTTTACCATTAATGCGGCGATTTATTGGGACTGACATTTCCGGTAGTATACTTTTCACTTTGTTGCCATCGTATTACGTAGTTATACTCCGTTTAGTAATCAACTTATGGAACAGGTCGAAGTACTACTTCATTTGCTTTATGCGTTCATAGGTACAGTTCCGAAGCGGCCCCGGAATCTTGGAGTCATTGTAAAGAATGCCACAACAATCGACGTGGATTGGCAGTCGCCTAGCCAGACGGGTCAAAATGGAACAATCCGTGGCTATCTGATCTTCATCCAGCAGGTTGACGAGCGGAACGAACCGACTGATGATACGCATAAGTACAACATAATGGATGGAACGGCTACGCATTATACTATAACCAACCTCGAACCGGATACACATTACAACATTCGGGTAACGTTTTGTACAAGGCTACAGTACGTTATCAGTTTGAGCGAACGTATTTTGTAATCGGGTTTTTATAGGTTGGAGCGTATACTCGTTCGGCAGACGGTGAACTAACCGAACCGATAAAGGTCAAGACCTTTCCGGGATTACCTCTTGCGCCGCGACTGCAGGAAACGGAGTTATTCGAAGAGCAAGGAAAAGTGCAAGTCCAACTGCAGTGGAAAAGACCGCAACAGACGTACGGTGTTCTGAGAGGTTACCGCATTATGTACGGCAAAAGAGGCAGTGCAAAGGAGCAGTTAATCCTCAAGGAAATGCTCCCACGAGATGAATTTGTCAACATTGAAGGTTTAGGTACTGCTTTCTGGACTTTCAGTGTGCGGATGGGATAAACGGTTCAATTCCAGATCGCGGTATGTCTTATGAATTTCGAATTGCGGCCTTCAACAGTCGGGGTTTGGGTGTGGAAGCCGTTAAAGAAGTACAGATATGGCCCGAAGGAGGTAAGTTTATAAAGGTGCAAGTTCCAGAAAATTATCAACAATTCATTTGTATTTTGTGCTAACAGTGCCGACCGGGCCGCCGCAGAATATTTCTTATCGGTTCGAGTCCCCTTTGGCGGTGCGTATTGCCTGGGATCCGCCAAGGCCGGATAGGCAGAATGGCCAGATCACTGGTTATACTGTACACTATGAGACCAACGGAACCGTCGTTAAGACCAACGTTACGCAACCGTATTTCGACTTTGATAGAATGGAACGACGAAAAGAATACACTTTTCGGATTTCCGCAAGGACCAGCAAAGGAGAAGGAAAAGTTAGCCAGAGCATCGTCATAGCGACACCGGCAGAAGGTTGGTGGATATACAGCTGCAATGCTATGTCGAAATTGTTTTTTTATCCAGCGCTAAGCAAATGAATATGCGTTGTTGATTGGGTAGCTAACTGTCGCTTATCTAACGCAGTGCCACCTCCCCCCGAGAATGTACATGCCGCCGCTGTTAACGACACGCACGCAGAAGTCCGATGGACTCCCATTCCGTACACTCCAGCCATGCAAATTCACGGCTACAGAGTACACCACTTGTAGTTTATAGCCGAAACCTTTCGCGCAAATTTGGGTCGTTTCGGTAGGTCTCATTCAAATGCGTTGAAGAAATCACGCTGAAACCTATGTGCAACCATGCGGGAAGTTTGGATGTGGAGTACAATTCAGCGATTTTGCCTAACATGGAACCTGGGAGAAACTATACGGTGATGGTGGCGGGAAAGACCCAAAGAAGTGTGGGTCAGGCGTCGAAAAAGGTTGTCTTCCGCATGGCACCGGAAGAGGTGCCGAAGGATGTTCATGTGGTCAATGTTACGAAGGATTCCATAACACTACGGTGGAAACCACCACTGGTTGTAATTCCCACCAGGTCTGCATTACGAATTAATCTGACTTACGACGTTACAGTCTGTATATGTTGTCCAATTAAAATAAGTTCTTTCCATGAATTTCCAGCGCTTCTCTGTTTAACGATAACCCAGATCCGAATAAATTTAATAGCAAAAATGGAAAATGTAAAGGACGAGCAAAACATTGTGAAAAAAACAGAATGTGATAGAATATATGAAACCAACGTAATGTACTGTATATGTTTGC
Source organism: Paramacrobiotus richtersi (assembly GCA_034698045.1). Classification (NCBI taxonomy): domain Eukaryota; kingdom Metazoa; phylum Tardigrada; class Eutardigrada; order Parachela; family Macrobiotidae; genus Paramacrobiotus; species Paramacrobiotus richtersi. The sequence continues at coordinate 9,458 of JAQGAU010003442.1, forward strand.
GAAAAATCGATATAGAAGCTCTAGTTTACCTTCGTACTGATGCCACGGTGTCCAGGTGATTCCCATGAATTTTGTGAGTAAATTTCGTTTGTCTGCTATAACCCTGTAAGTATTTTTAGAGCTTTATCCTTAAAACTGAAGGAGCTGGTATTTTGCAGGTATTCGGTTTCTTGGCAGGGAAAGAAAAGGTATTTGGACCAGGATGGCAGCATGCAGATCCGGCAAATGCCAAGAGGTAGAAATCGGACAACCAGCACGGAAATTACTCTGCACTATTTGCGGCCCTGTACCACATATTCGATCCATCTGATGGCCATACCACAGGATGATCGGGATACGCCGGCTGTTCGGTTGGATGTGACAACGGCAACTGACGGTAACTAACGGCTACTTGAGACGTTTACCCAATCCTTCAGAAGCGACTAAAGCCTGTCAATTGTCCGCACAGTGCCTCCAGTTGTGTCTCCGCCAACGTTTATTAAAGTTACGGAACACGGAACGATTCGTATCCAGCTGCAACGGGCTACCGAGGAATTCGGTCCCATCAAGCATTATTTGGTGGTTGTTGTTCCAAGTCAGTTGGCCATAAAACACCCGGATAATTTCACTCTTTCTGAGGTAGCGAATTTGTATGGTTCGATTATACAGCTCTTTTTGTGTAATAATTTCTCAATATGCTTGGTAGTTAACGCGCCATGAACCGACCAATGCGAGTGGGCAGCAGTTGCCGGGAAACTCAAGCTTTTCCTACATAGCCGCAAATTTCAGTCGGGAAACGCTGCCGCGAACGTTCGGTCTCGGTGATGGTAACGTGTACGAAATGTTTTACAACAGACCGATTATTCCTGGACACCATTACAAAGTGTTCGTGCGGGCCTATGTGGACAGTCCCAATAATGTGCGCGTGAGCTGGAAGAACGCTTATCCCCATGCGCCACTGGTTTTTGTAACCAACAAAAATATTTTTCAGCTGGAGCCTTTGTATACCAGCAGCCCGTTCTCCGAAGATTTTAGCACAGACAGACAGGTTAACCCGGAAACAGGGAGGGCCAGTACGACAAATGTATCACATTGACCGTTGGAGCCTTAAGGGAGCAACCCGACTGCCTTTTCCGTTGCCTGAGCCCTATTGCTGTATCTGCAGCGAGGTTGCTCTGCTAGTTCTGCTTCTGTATGGCAACACCCCACACTTCAAATGTCGCCACGTTCCTGTGTTTCCGAGAAAGAAAATTTAATAGCTCGAATATCAATGTTGTTACGCGTCTAACTTTCTGTGTGTTTTTGCTGTGCAATGGCCAGGAATCAAAATGTCGCTCTGTAGGGAAAGACTCACAGCTTTTATTGCGACTGTGTTTTTATGTTGCTGCGCTTACACAACCACTAAAGTTCGTAGCTGACAAAATAATGCGCGGTTCACAAATGCATAGAGTTTTTGCAATTACTTCCAGTTTACTGAGGTCAACGGTACGAACCAAACAATCACTTCCAGTTCATCAAGCTAAGAATCAATTAAAAGACCAACACAAGATAAGACAGATTTGCATTGTAAGATCTGGCCAGATTACTTCGCTGCAACAAAATCTCAAAAGCTACGAGCACACAGGAAGTTTTGATGCTGCACCTACAAACATCAAACGGTGGTTACCTTGCAGCAATTAACGAACCGATTACTACCATAGCGAAAATATCGTAAACGCAGCCTCGAAACTCAACCCCAGGATGTGGAGGCATCGTATTTTTCCACCGGTACTGACAGCGTTATATTTATTTTATACGTGTGGTACCATGGCCAGTGAGGTAAATATTACAGCAAACGGATTGGTTGTACTTCACTTTTTCCGAACTTGACGATCATACAATTTTCAGGGTCAGGTGGACGTCTATGATACAGATCCTGCATTTATGCAACGAGAACCAGAAATTGCCCGTGGGTTGTTTTGCATCGTTTCCACAGCTTATTATTAAATTACTGTTTCAACAGCTTGTCCATGCAAGGATGGAAGTGTTGGACCTATAGGTGCGTGGCTAAATTGCATTTGAGTGTTATTTTGATTTTTTTTTAAGTCCAAAAGGGAAAAAATGTGTTAACCATTAGAAGAATGCGATACAAATTGTTTTCACATCTGGTGTACAAAACAGGTGACAAGGCGCAACCTGGACCACCTGGACTTCGAGGTAAAACATCATGTTTTAAACATGAGAAATTTATCGAGAATCGAATGTATTTAAAACAGTTATATTGACATATACAAAGCTCAGTTTTGTTGGACACACCTGATTACAAGTGACATACGGTTGTTTTTCAGCGCCGAAAGGTAAAAACAGTGTGTCCGTCAGCTGAAACATTTATCAGAAGAATGCGGTAGAAGCTGCTCTCACATCTGATGGGCAAAACAGGCGACAGGGGCCAATCTGGAAAACCCGGACTTGCAGGTAACACACCAGACAGGCAGACCCTGATCGGGAAATCGAATATATACAAAACAGTGACAAATACAAACGTCACTGTTGTCTGGAAACAACATCAGTTGTTGTTAAACAAAACTGACTTTTGTATTTATAAACTGATTATACATAGTCGGTTACGTTTTCAGGGCCGAAAGGTACAAAAAAGGATATCGTAAGCTGAAAAAATAATTAAGTGTCCTTACATCTGATACGCAAAACAGGCGACAGGGGAGTAGCTGGACAACTTGGGATTCCAGGTAAAACATGAGAATTTATCGGGATACGAACAAGATGGTAAACAAATACTATGCGTGGTATTCAGTTTTCTTTGTCTACATCTGATCACTACTGACAGAAGGTTGTTTTTTTAGGACCAAAAGGTATAAAAAAGGGGTTACGTGAGCTGAAATAACAATCAAAAGAATGCGGCAGAAGGCGTTCTTACACTTGATGTCCTAAACAGGCGACAGGGGAGTAGCTGGAACTGGACGTACAGGTAGAGCATCAGCATTTATTGGGTAGATTTAAAATGGTTAACAAAATTTTACACAAAGTTTTTCTTACAACACCTGACTATTAGTGATAGCCGGTTATTTTTTCAGGGCGAAAAGGTAAGAAAGTGTATCGTGAGCTGGAATAATACGCATAAAAATACGATTGAAGCTGTTCTCAAATGTGGTTTACGAAACAGGCGACAGGGGACTACCTGGACAAACTGGACTTCCAGGTAAAACATGTGAAGTTCATCGGAAAATCGAATATGTTCAAAATGGTTGACAAGTACAAAACTTAAGTTTGTTTGACAATATCATTTGTTAAAGCCGGTTATTTTTTCAGGGCAGAAAGGTATATGAGTGCATCGTGATCTGAAACAATAAGTAGAAAAACGCGATCGAAGCTGTTCTCACATGTGGTGCGCAAAACAGCGGACAAGGCAGAACGTGGACAATCTGGACTACCAGGCAAGACATGAAAATTTGCCGGGAGAACGAATCAATTCAAAATAGTTCACAAATACAAAAATCAAATTTTTTCTACAACAACTGATCAAATCATCAATAGTCTTTGCCGGTTGTGCTTTCAGGGCCGAAAGGTAAAAGAGTGTATCTGTGGGCTGAAATCATCAAGAGAATACTCACATCTGATGTACACAACAGGCGACAGGGGACTACCTGGACAACTGGGACCTACAGGTGCGTATTTTCGGAAAATGAAATAGATTCAAAATGATTGACGAATACAATACCTCGCAAACGCCCTTACTGGGCCCTGTGCACAACAGAAAAATCATACTGGGCCCACCCATTTTCACGGTGGTTT
>JAQGAU010003443.1:0-13223 GCA_034698045.1 Paramacrobiotus richtersi
TGTATAAAGTGTGATTATACGGGCGTTATACAGGAATGCTTTGGTTTTATACGGCAAGTATACGGGCTATACGTGGGCCCAAACATAGACTCTACGCGGAGGCCGGACAATCACATTTATACAGGCGTTATACAGGGACGCTTTCGTTTTATACGGGCGTTATACGAAATAAACAGGCGGTCTAGCAACGACTCTATCCAGTTCAAATCCGGTTCTACACGAGTCGCTATACGGAGAAGCCTATGTTTATACGCATGGTATACGTAGTTAACTTTCCTATACATTGTGCCATTTGTATCCAGAAAAATGGCTTTGTACGAAACGTGCCATATGTGAATATTAAGTCAATGGAGGCTACCGAGTACAATCGACCTCCACGCCCCGGCAGTGCATCATCGTGGTAGCTCTCCCAATTTAATTTGATGCGCTCGAAAAAGAGACTATAACCGCAAAAGATCTCATAAGCTAAGCCGATTGATCATCATAAGTTCCGATTGACTACAGATCAGCGCGACATGACCAATCGATCTCGGTGAACAAACCAAGCTCGGTATTCCTACAGAAGAATTGTAAGAGTTTGGTAAGCTTGACAAAATAATGTGCTAAATAAATACAATAACCTTTTATAAAATAAGCAGGAAAGGTGACAATAAGCCATAGTTCACAGAGCCCACCAAAGGAGCATGCATGCATGAAGCACAAGTAAGAGCTTATAAAACTACCATCAAAGCAGAAACCAGAAGATAAAACACTTGACCGGTAACTTTTCAGAGCATATATATAACATGGAAAACGAAGAAAAACTCAGAACTGCAACATAGGCTAAAATGAGAGGTCACAAAATACTATGGAAATGACACAGAAATTCTGACCTTTGGAGCAGATGGCGAGGAAAACGTTATTTATATCTGATCTAGTGCCATCAGCCCTCGATTTCCGTCCCGTGAAATATGCGATGTGGTGAAATCGAGGCGCATCGATCCTGTTAGCTAAATAAATAAATTAGATAAACCCACAAAAACACCAGGACATATTATAATCAGTTATCAAATTCCCGCAGATATTCATATAAGTAAATACAAACTTTAGTAAAATCTATACCAGAATCTTGCGAACTAGGGTCAGGTAACGCACTTCCAAACATGCACTCAGGCTTCCAGTTACGACTGTTTTATCTGAATCTACAGTAGCGGGCGGCTCTAATTGTCATCATCGTGTGCAGAGAAATACTCTAGAAACGCAAGCCAGAATGCAGTTCTAACGCACTGGAAAATGTGGAACAAATCGCACGCAATCGTTAATTTAACGTCCAGCATAAAAAGATGCTTGCGGCATGACATATCGTCCACTTGTATCATTTTCATGTGCACATTTGTAGTTAAATACGGATGTGTCACTCTGAATGGACCTTCCATGTGTAATCTGGAAGAAATAATATTTGAAAAAAATAAAGAAAACAACTAAAGTTTTCTTTCAAGGAAATTTCATAACAGCATCACGCTGACAGCATGTGAAAGACTGTAGCAGCTATACCGCCGGAGAAAGACGCTGAATATTTTATATGTGGTAAATGATAATTCCTTTTTGTGACAAATGGCAATCGCTGTGTAACCGACACCATGCAAAAGCAAAATATCTTTGCTCTTATTCATGAAATATTAACCTCTTATTCATGAAATAAATGACAGCATAAACGCGTAAAAATATTTCCCACGTATACCGAATCAGACAGCACCATATTCCTTGTAACAGCTGTAGAAGTAAAATGCTAACACCGGAGAAGAACTTATTTCCCGCTTGTGGGTGCCATTACACTACGATTCACCACACTCAACTGCCGTTGTCTGTCCTTACATTGTTGGGAGTATGAATCAAAGACATCCGATTAATATCGTTATTGTAATTTATAAACATAACCTTTAGTGTTAAATGTGGTACTTCAATCTTTTAATAAAAAATAAATGTTTTACTAAATTTAGTTTGCAACTGCCTTATAACTATAGTTCGCGTATTGACATACGCGAACTCGTTTTATTGTCCCGCGAACCACTTTTTTTTTCATGCAGTTTAAAAAATGCATGTCCACTTGATTCGAACGAACTTTTATCGATCGATTCTTCAAAGGTTATTCATAACATAGTACACATTTAAAGATAGTTTTTACTTATTGTCAGGTACGCTGAATCACATAGCGCCGTATTATTATCAGCTGAAAACTATGACACTGCCGACGAGCCAAAGGTGCGCATGCCGTTGCACTACGAGTTAATTATTAAAAATATGAATTTAAAAACAACAGGTGGACGGAAAACTTAAGGATTTAAATGAAAAATTTGAGAGCCGTCCGCATATATACATCGGGGATGCCGGAAGGCTGAACGCATGCTTGTGCATTTGGTCTCCATAGTTAGTTCCTAAAATTCTGCCAATGTTTCATTAAAACCATGGCGATTTATTAAGTCGGAGCATGATTGTAAAATAAATGTACTGGTGCTATTTTAGGTTTCTTTCTTTTTCGAATTTTTGTTTCGATTTTGTTTAAACTTTAAAGTGCAGTGTACTGGTTTTCGTTCCATTAATGTTGGTAACTTTGGTTTTCGAAGTTTTTGCAACTTGATGAAAGATTTTTTTTTCACTGGATTTGGTTGTGAGCGAATTTGGTGAATGGATCTTACAGATACATTTGCACCTTACGGGACCGGATGGAGCAGGATGGTTGTTCATTTAAGGATGGTTTGTCAGTTTTCACCCAGCTACTGGAAGGCGTCATACAACTGGTCAAGGGTAAACACTGTGCATCGGGATAACCAGCGTGACAATGTTCTGTTACGGAAATCTGAAGGTGATGATGATTGTATCGTAGTGGAACGGCTAATGTCTCCTGCGCATTGGAAAGATACAACGTTACGCATGTGTAAATTATCAACATGATTCAACGGTAAAATAAAGAAAAAAGCCTGGTCTTCAGTTTTTCCAGTGGCACAATTTCGCTTTTTACTTCATATCTCCGTGCTGGGCTGTTGCTGCTATGAACGAGAATTTCGTTTTCAAATTAGCAGTATACGGATATGAAAGGCTTATACATATGTACATACAGTATTCGTATACACTCTTCATATCCACAAAATTTTGCTGCGTGTGAATACCTATGTGATCAATACAGAGTCTGGTTTGCGCATGGCGTGATTGACTATAGTCGCGCTGATCCAAGTCAGTCGGAATACAATTGTTGCTTATGAGATCTTAGCTGGTTATTATAATCCCTTTTTCGAGGGCATCAGACTAAATTCGGCGAGTTATGATGAAAATGCGCTGCCGGATGTAGAGGTCGATTGTAATCCGTTGAAATCCAGGCAACTCGGCGACATGATAACATTGTATCTGTGTTTAATATTATATATTATTATATAATATTTTTAAATCGAAATCCTTAACATGTTTCATTTAACTCTCTTTTCAAAAAATCATCTGTGATGGAACTTCGTCGGGGCATCGTAGCGTCGGCAGAACGGGTTTCTGTGCCGGTCAGTTGGTACGTAACCAATGGCCACTTCGCCAAGCACTGTAGAAGTATTCGGTATTGGAACATCAGCTCATGCCAGAACATTCGCGAATATATGCACTGTTAGGCCGAATCGTAGTACAGTGGCAGTCAGTACGGCCAACATCTGCGTAACAGGATGCTTTGATTCATGTCTGCAAATTTACTCCGCGATTCCATCGCGTTATAAAATATAATGAAAATTCACAAAAGAGTAAAGCAGTTTCACATTTTTCCCAGAAGAATATTAATGTCCAAAAAGCGTACAGTATCATTTATGATAAATATCCATCTTACAGTTAATGAAACCATGCAACTCTCATACAAAGCAAATAGATATCAGTTTTTGTATGGCCAGATAGAACAATTGATTTGCCACGTTTCTTTTTTTTGACGTTTTATGTTTCAGTGTATTACACAATATGTTTATTCTTAAAATTTACATAAATTAGAGAATTTAACAGCATAAAAAAATCTTTCTTACCGAGTCATACAGCATCGGTGAGTGAGTGAGTGAGCATCCTGTTAAACTATGTTAAGGCTATAATTAATTGTATATATATCTACTTTACAACAATTTATTTACAAGGAAGTCAGGGTTTAGTCCAGGCAATTGCATTACGATACACCGCACTTGGCTCTCAACCCGTGGTCCGTTCTCTTGACCTTATGAGCACCAACAAAAAAAATTGCAGTACGAACGTTCGAAAAAATGGACTAGAACCGGAAAAGATCTCATAATACAGTAAAAGTTCCAGCTGACCTCAGATCAGCGCGACTGTTGTCATCAGTCACGCTGATCAAACTAGGCTCGGCATTAAGCACATATAAAAAGCCTGATCATAGGTGTAAAAAATTTACAAAAACTGGAAGAGGAACATGACACAAAAATGCAACAAACAGACGTGTCAATTTTCCAACTCTATCGTACGGATTTTACTAATGGTGATTGTTCCAGATTGCGTTTGTGACCTTTACAGTCCAAGTACATAATGCCCGGCATATGGGCTGAACATATGGCATCCACAAACAAGCTGGATGAATAATTTCATGATCCACAATCGCATCCATTCCACCGTAGGACCTTCGCTGGTCATTTTTGCCAAGCCGAAAAAGTCCATAATAGCATGGTCCAGTAGACTCCATAGTGAATACAACTCTCATCTTGTTACCCAGCTCCCACTTTGCCTAAATTCCCATGCAGTTTAAAAAAAGTCCCATTCACTCGTTTCGCAGACTTTCCTTGATTTTCCTTCGTTATCCAAAATTACAGCATAAAAAAATATTCTGATTACACTGAGTTACATACCATAGTATCATCAGATCTAAATTCAAGCCCGTTCATTGAGGACTATTGGGAAGCCATGCATGCCATTGCACTACGATTCACCATACGATCCAGACGGGCCTTATGAGAACAAAACACAAGAAATCATGTTAGGAAGAATTATACAAGCGAAAATCCCGTAAGCAATCGTTCCGATTGACCACAGATCAGCACGATTATAGTCCAGATCACGGTGAACAAACCAAGCTCTAGATCTACACTGATCACCTACAATAAAATTTGGATGGGGAAAGTTCACATCTGAGCGAATAGCGCGACAATAAGTGCAATAAAAGTTTGAGCAATTTCCAAAATTGGCAGAGAATTTTAATGGAAAGAATTTTAGAAAATCAAACACTACCAAGTACTAGCTGTAAGCTCACTAAACCAGTGCAAAAACTGACTCGAAGAACTTCAAAAACAGAATGAAAAAGTTTAAGCTTTTGTACAAGCCTGCAACGACGAAAATCGGCACCAAACACAGGTGAAAATTTACAAACATACAGCTTGAAGATGGTGTGAAAAGCACAGATAAAAAATATTTAAAACTATAGATTACGGAAATGACACAGAAATATTCTGTCCACCAGGTGTCATGCGACTGCAAGGAACAAGGGATTTGTATCTCTGGTTCCGGCGCGCGAAAAATGTAATGTAATGAAATCAATGCGCAAAGATCATATATAACTGCAGTCGAAATGCGACATGACCGCTCGCAATACGGCCTGGGCTTCGACGAGAAAAATAGCGACCTCAGTTGATCGATTTCCACATCACCCGGATTTGCAGTGATTTGGTACCAGGATCAATTCAGGACTGCAGCTAAATAAAGGGTACATGCTACGAGTATACTGATTTAGTGATATACTGAAAACCAAACAATCTCGTTCCAAAATATCAAATGAAAACCAAACCTGTCCTGTCCTGTCTTTTGTTTAAACAATTTCAAGCAAAAAAGCGTTGTTTCTCACTTTGAAATTCGTTAAAAAATTAAGCTTGCATCAACTCTTTACCTTTGCGAAGCTCAGAACACTAATAATTGTAAGCTAGAAATATATATAAGCTATTCAACCTTTACACCACGATTCACATGTTCATCCCACTTTCGGATTTGCGCAGCAGAATGTTATTTTTCTTTTATTGTCCTTGCTACGAATGTGATACATAACGGAAGGTCACCACACTGCAGAATTACAACGAAGTATTCTGTTCTATGTACGGTTCAGTTTTATTGGCTCAGTTTTATACTGAACACGGTCATCCGCGTAATGGGCACGAACAGTTTATCACCAAGGAAAAGCGAGTCCGTGGAAAGGTCACTCTGGCAGCCAGACCGATGGATCCGGAGATGATCAGGGACACGGAGGAAAGTCCAAACACGGGATGACATCCGGCCAGCCGGGATTCGAGCGCGAGTGGCGCGTGAAGAACTGCGCGAAGCAGCCATGCACATGACGTTATATACAATTCGATTAGTTTACTTTACGTTGTGCCTCGCGTACTGTTCGTTTTTATGGATCTTGCACTCACCATGCCGCGGGACAAAAACGGCAGTCGGCGAGAAAGACAACTAGTGGATGGACGATGGACCAACAAAAAAAGAGCAGCTCAGCCTTGATCCCTTTGTCCTTTCCCTGCATGCGCGACTAGCATTACCCTCTTCGGTAGTTCATGTACGTAATTATGCATCAGCCATCTAAATCTGTTGACTACAGAGGTCAGAATGGTTTCTAATCCGGTCAGTTGGTAAGTGACTGCACTGTCTGTTCATTAAAGAAATGTCTTCAGTATTTTCCGATTGCCGTACGTGTACTGTAAGTGTCAAAAACATTGTAGATCTTTGCTAGTCGAAAAACTGCTTAACGGGAAATTGACAATACTTTTTAACTAAATTAATTCATCGGTGCACGTTTTGGGGATTTTATGGCTAAATTAAACTCTGTAGCAAGAAACTTTCATAGGCAGCTGATTACGTATAGGCCTGAGATACTGAAACACTTGGGTGCGAAGGTCCGAAAGGCAGGACATTCGCCACGAATACGTGCGTACCATAATGGAATCGTAGAATGGTGGCTCATACTAAGCTTTGTCCAGCGCAATTAAGGACCACCGGCGTAAAAGGATTCTTTGCGTAGACGGTAGATTTCGTTGCTTTACTTCCGATAATTACGATTCCTTTTTTGTTCTCAGCGACTGCTGCCTGTGAGTGCTTAGCTTTTATTTGTCAGTAATTAACAACCTGACGTGATAAAGACACTCCTTTATTCTCTGTAAAAGTAATTCTAAGATTGTGCTTAAACCCAGCGATTTCGCCGCTTTATGAAATTTAATAAGAACTGACGTGAGAATAAGTTTAACATAGTTTATTGTTTAATAACAAAATTAGACATTATTTCGACCTTTTCATCGCTTTTTCTGAGATCCAGTTCTCCCTGTTTAAGTGTAACGCTTTCCAGGAAGGATGCCCGACAAATTTCGCCGCCAAAATTGTATTATTCCAGTTCTTAGCCTGGATAACTTGTGTGAGATTTGATGAATTTGCAGCGTTTAATGAAAGTGGCTAGTAACGCTATCTGCATCGGCTGATATCCCGGCATCCGCAAATCAGCTGGAAACGCAATTTCATGATCCAAGATCGCACTTGTTCCACCGCTGGACGGTCTCTTCTTCCAGTTTGCAAGGGGAACTCCATAATAGCATGCGACACGGACAGGCTGTAACTGCAACCGTCGGGGATCAAAAGGACGCTGAAATGTGATGAAGTAAAAAAGACTACGTCATGGTTTGATAAATATCGGTCACTATGAAACCAATAGCAAAACAAAATTTAACACTGCAAAAAAGATCTGTGTATTGACTTCCAACTGATCTGAATGCCACGTTCTTTTTTTAGTGACTTTTGCTTCGATTAATTATTACCACACACGTTCGTCCTTATAATGTGTAGATGTTTAATTTGTGTATCGTTGAGTAGGTGTGTAATTACACACCTATAAACGTGTGAATGTTTTTGTGCGCCAGGGATGTCGTTTTAAAAGGAATAACGTATGCAAAAAATTTTATCCGTAAAATTTACAGCTCAGCATAAACTGGAGAATTACAGCATAAAAATATTTCCTATGTGAAGTTATACCCAATAATACAGCACCGATGTTACGTATAATACTGGAAACAAAGCATTTACTGTAAACGGGTTGGTCAACCCATTGCACTACGATTCACCACACTTGGTACGAGTATCAATAAGAGAAACCATATTATAATTTTTTTTGCAATTTATGAATGTGATTTTCGTTGTCTAGATGTCTGATTTTAATCAGCGGAAAAAAACAAGTTTATTACGTAGATTAATTCGCAGGTGTCCGATGATTCGCAAACGGATCATGCAACGTTCTTCTTGTCATTCCGATCCCCACGTTTCGATCCCGCACAGTTCACAGCCAGTTTAAATAACCGTTTTTGTGCACAGGCTTCTGGCTGTAGCCTGTAGCTATCACATAGTAAGAGTTGTTACGGATGTCTGTTATCATTGCGGTAAAATCACTGAAACGCAAAATTAGTGCATGCTCAAGCTTTGGCCTAGCGGAATACCAACATGAAGCAGAAGAATTTCAGACCCACGTTATCCGGTCAAAAAACCACTCAGAGAAATGTCGATGACTCAGAAGTGTGGTGGCCATAGCCCATAGGTCACGCAGTCGGGACGGACTGTTGTCGGTTTTCCAACAGTAAGCGTACGATAGACAGAGTGGTTTCTTTTCCGGCCAGTTAGTAAGTGGTCACCATACCCAGCATTCTCCAGTATTTGGTGATTGCGGATGCTAGATATGTGTTAAAGCAATTTCTAGATCACTGCATGCTGGAGCTTCTATAAGATTGATAGAACATTCGCGAATATATGCATTGTAGTGGGATCGTAGTACAGTGGCTGGGTGGTCGAATTGTTTCCTGGTACAAGACATTTTAATGGCTGCGAATTCAGCTAAAGAAGGATTGTGAAATGTTTTGCTGATTACAACGGCGTTCTTACTTTTATATCCTCGTAGCACTTTATCATTTAGCTTTTGTTACGATATACAGTAGCGATAGCGTGACGCGCTACTGGCAATACTGTATTCTATATAAAATTGTTCTGAGATTGTGCATAACACTAGCCAATCCCAAAAAGTTCAGAAAAGGGTAAGACAACCTTGTGCATCACATTCACCTGATGAAGAATAAGAAAATAAAACATTATTTGGACCTTTTCATCCTGTTTCGGAGATCCAGTTGTCCCTCTTTCAAACCAAACGTTTTTCTCAGAAAAAAACATCCGAAAGTATCTCCGCGAACTTTGTATAATTCTATTTAATTAGCACCTCCCAGCCTGGATAATTTTATTAATTTGTGTGACATTGCAGCGTTTATCGGTTAATGGTTTGATTTTTGATCGAATACATATAGTTGCTAATTATCATTCTTGTTGTGTACAGCTGGACGGTTTCTTTTTGTTTATTATATGGGACCAACCCACAGGGGAGAGCATGGAGAGTTCATCAGCAAGGAAGAAGCTGGAATCGAGGAGCCAGCAAAATCGGCCGATCAGATTCTGCTGACCAAATCCGGAGAATATGATCTCCGTGAGGATTCCCACTCTGAGGTAGACCTCATAAGTATGACACATTCCGTACAACAGAGCAATTACTTCGTTTTCTTTAAACGCGTTAATGTGCTAACGAAGGTCAACGAACGCTAAAAGTACGACCCCGGTATTGTACTCTGTTTATGTTTCAGTAAATTACGTAATACATTTATTCCAAAAACTTACATAATTATTAGCGAATTTAACACTCAAGTACAGCAAAAACCGAAATTTTGTTCCCGATTGATACCCACCCTGCTAATCGATGTTAGGCATGTATAAACACTGGAAACGTGGAAACAGTCCTTAGTCTAAGCCATTGCACTACGATTCGCCACACTTGTCTCGCAGCTCGTTCTCTTGACTTTCTGAGTACAAAATAAGAGGGAAACCACAGCAATATTTTTAATGTAATTCATGAATGCAGTTTTCGTTGTTTAGATCCTTGCTTTCAATCAGAAGAAAAGAAACGTTTGCGACCAAAATTTAATCCGCGATAAATTAGCCCGATAATTTGCATATTATATACAACACTGTTCCTGTCGTTCCGGTCTCCACTTTCCTTCACGTGCCTTTTACAAAAATTCCAGTTCGCTCGTTTCACAAACATTCATTGATTTCTGTTTGTTGTCAGAAATTGCAGCACAGAAATATGCGTTATGTACACTGAATCAACCAGCGCCGTATTATCAAATGTGAACCCTTGATGTGAATGGGAAATGCATGCCATTGCACTACGATTCATCATACTCCACAATACACGCACCTCAGTATACCGATTTCCACATCAACCGGATTTGAAAATATTTAATACGTACCAGAATAAATTCAGCGTTAAGCCATATAAAGGAAACATACTATACTGATTTAGCGATATACTGACAACCAGAATCTCGTTCAGAAAAACAGCACAGCAATTATATGAAATGAAAACCAAACCTCTGTGTGTCTCGTCTTAAAACAAATTCAACAAAAAAAGTACTTTTTCTATACCTCTTTGTCAGAAAATTAAACGTGCACGTACCGTACACACATCTTTACGAAGCTCATAACACCATGTTAACCAGATATACAGCCTTGACACAACGATTCTCATGTTCATTTCACCTTTAGATTTCCACAGCAGAAGTATGTGGTTTATTCGTAAAAGCCGGAATAACAATAAAACGGCGGGATTTGGTCCAAGCCATGGCACGACGATTCACCACACGTACCTGAATCTCAATCATATTATGCCCTGCTTTTCCAGCTATAGATGACTCAGTGTTGTTTTCAAAATTCGGTTTCCGGCTCCCTTCCCGGTCTGGCCGGGTTGCATGCCGTCCCGGTTGGTTTCTAAAGTCCCGTTTCCCGCCCGGTGGAATTCGTTTCTGAAGATTTTCTGAATTTGTTTCCTTAAAATAGCGATACTTCGTGATTATGGCAGTTCGCTGTTGGATAATTTGGAATCAGTAGGCAAGAAACCGTCGTCATGATTCATCATGGGCGGAAGCGGCAACCTGGATCTGCTTTTCGCGCGAAGCCAACAAAGTATCAGATTTTTGAATTCTTTTGACTCAGAGTTTCGGTAAGGCGCGCGGCTGGTCTGATTTCACTATTAGTTTTAACAATGGGCAGGAAATCGTCTTAAGTAATTCAAAGCAGTATACAATCGGCCGCTACGGCCGTCACCAGGACAAATTAAGCTTAGACAAATGTGCACGAAAAGTCGCAAAATAAAGGAAAGCTAAAACGCCACCAGGCTGTTGTATACTCAAATCCCATAAGATGTAAATGCCATGATTGTAGTAAAACAATCTTGAAAACTAACAGTAAAGCCATTGAATAAAACGCAACTTTTCCCAAACATATTGATATGCATACACCCAGTTAGACTTCCAGTTACGATTGCTCTCTTGAATCTGGCGGCTCTAAAAATTGCCATGCAGATTAAATTAAGTCTGATGGGACCAAACTGCAGAACTACAACGAAGTATTCTATTCTGTAAGAACGAACGAGCATTGTGCTCACGTGTCAGTTGTACATATACTGAACACGATCATCCGCCCCGTGAGCACCGGCAGTTTTCGCCAGTGAAGGAGGAAGCATAAAACGGCGATTCCGTAAAAGGTCACCCTGGTAGCCACAGCGGCAAAAACCACTGAGCAGCTCGACCCGGAGCGCTTTCTCCCTTTCCATCAGCGCGAGTTGCGCAATCCTTATCGGTTTTTATGCCCACATAATCTTATCTGCGCGACTGCGGTCGATGGCTGCCATGTGGCATATGCTTATCATCGCTTGTTGTAGTGTACGTATGCTATAATATGTGACCTCTGGTTGACACGAAAATCATTAATTTTGGCAACTACAGCGACAGCACGCAGTAATCGGTTAGTTGTTCTGTTGTCATATCACTTACATTTACCTTCAGTTAGCGTTTGTCCCTAATATTTTACTTCGCGCAGTTGCAGTCTGCTTACGAGTGATCTGGATGCCACGTTCTTTTATTCACGACTATTATGTTGCAGTAAACTACAGACAGAAATGATAGTTATCATTAAAGTTTACGCACAGCAGCATGAATTTGAGAATTATAGCATAAAAATATTTTCTAACTGTAAGAATAACCGAATCATAGTACAGCGCCGTATTAACCGATGGAAACGACATTGGCAATGATAACTTGATACTGTCCAAGCCATTGCACTACGGCTCTCGCTTCCAACCCGTTCGCTTGAGATTATCAGTACTTGTATATCGGTATGAGAAATTACAGCAATATTGTTAAGAAATTTATAAACTGTTTAGATGTCTTACTTTATTCAACAGAAAAAACATGTGTTCATTAGCAAAATTTAATTCAGAGTACTATAATTCGCACACTGAATACAGTACAACGCTCTTCTTGTCACCCCGCTCCCTACTTTGTCTTCCAACGCAAATTTTAGAAAAGTCCCATCCACTCGTTTTGTGAACATTTCATTGATTTTCCTTTGTTATCAAAAATTACAACATAAAAATATTATCGTTAGTTATTTACAGCAGCATAAATTGGAGAATTACAGCATACAAATATCTGCCATGTATATCGAATCATACAGCACCGATGTTCAGCATGACACTAGAAATTAAACGATAGCGGTGGAGATTGTCCAAGCCATTGCACTACGATTCACCACACATGGCTCTCAAACCCTTCTCTTGACCTTTCATGTTAATATTGTTTATGCAATTTATGCATATGACTTTCGTTGCTTAGATGCCTTACCTTAATAAGCGGGGAAAAATAAGTTTATTACGAAGATTTAATTCGCAGTTGTCCGGTAATTCACATGCTACTGAATACAACGCTCTTCTTGTCCTTCCGCTCCCCACTTTTCCTTCACGGTTCACCGGCAGTTTAAGTAAAAGATAAGTCCCAGCCACTCGTTTTACAAACTTTCATGGATTGACTTTTAAAATTACAGCATAAAAATATTCGCTATATATGCCGAATCACATAGCGCCGTATTATAATCAGATTTAACTTTAACTCGGTTCAATGGAGACAACCTCTGGAACTAATTACATGCACTACAATTCACTGATTCTCTTTACCTTGTAAGGATCATGTCGCAGAATGGCCCGGATCAAGTAATCGAGCGGAGTACAGTTGACCACTACGTTCGTCACCTCATCTTCACCGTCGCTCGCCGAATTCAAATCTGCTGCGCTCGAAAAAGGGGTTGAAACCAGCGAAAATCTGGCAAGCCAT
>JAQGAU010003444.1:0-13216 GCA_034698045.1 Paramacrobiotus richtersi
TAGGAAATGTCTACATTGATATGGCAGTCGTACTTGCGCAGGAGGTAAGGATTATAAGAGACAACAAAGCCGTCCTCCTCAGTTCGCCTCCGATAAACTTTGTAGCCCGCTTCGTCCGTGTAGGTTCGCTCAGTTAGTGTTTTCGGATAGTAGTAGACGCAAACTCTGGAAAATGCAACATTGCTTTAAATAAACATTTATAGTTTGAATAGCGAAGTTCCCACGCTTCTACGTTAAAGTAGCAAATAAACAAAGAAATTTTATAAATAGTGAAGCTATGGAAATTTTACAACTTTAGATGTTTCAAGCATTGAAGGGGCAATTTACGCCTGCAATAAGTGCAGTAAACAGTGCAAACGGTTTAGCTATATGGTCGTACACAGGGGATTTCCAGCAGTTTAGTCGTTAGACTCAGCGGTTTGCTCCAGTGGACATTTTCACACGGAAATTGCACACCACCTTCATGGCAAGTTGTTTCGTTTAGCTGCGACATCCTGCTGCTGTTCCTACGACTGTTACTTCTAATATCCTTTTTACCTCTTGAGAGTTCACCTGCTTAGACGACCGTTACTTCCACTAGTCTGTTTTTGCCACAGCTGAAACTATCACCGTACCTACGACTATTACTATCACTATTCCTGTTATTTCCGTGACTTCAGCTGTTTCTAGGACTGCAACTTCCACTATTCCTGTTCCCTCGTTTTGTTCCGTACCTCTCCACTCCGTACCAGCACCGTAACGTTGACAGTTACCAGCACTATCGTTGCAGCTATTTGGTATAAGTGTGACTGCCAATGTCTGACATTCTGCAGCAACAGCTACTATTAGGTGCTTACTACCTCGACATTGCAACCTATCAGTGTAGGTTACCCTTAAAGTATCCGACAACTCATCTGCAGGATATCAATAAGGAAACTCATAAACCACTCCTACAGCATTCGAAAAAGCTTTTGGTTAGCAACGTTTTCAAAGTGGCTGAGACTCAGAAGTTGGTGCTCCTGATTAGAGGTTATTTATCCGCAGTAAAAGCGAAGCGCTGTTCCCAGAACGCCATTGTGGCTACTTTATCAGCCAGCGCACTACAACAGCTCGAAACAGCGGTTAACTTCTGTTGCTGATTAATGGCCGCTGATCAGCAGCACGAGCTTCTCAGCCTCGGCCGTTTTGAAAACGGATCTAAGTATGTTAACGGAAAGCTTACTGTACGCGATCGCTGAAATGGCACGCAGAGTAGTGTATTCGGTAACATGCGCGTCGAATATTCCTACTCTGCCTATAACCACTCATCACACTGCCAGTCCCGCTAGGGTGTTGTATGCGGTAGGGCAAATTTTCGTGCCATTTCATCGATCGCGTACAGTACTCGAATGCTGTATGGATGGTTCATGAGCTCACTCATCGATCTCCTATAGATGGGACGTTGTGTGTAACCTGCGCTGCCTGATAAGCTTGTCTGGACAGCGATTCCGCTGGGAACTGAACTGAACATAGACCACCATCAACCGTAACCATAGCCGACCACCCGTGAGCAGAAGGGTCACAAGAATCCACAACCACGGTCGACCACAGATAACCACACGGGTCAGCGGAAACAAAACCACAGTCAACCACAACCACATCCGTGGTCGCCACGTTTTAACTGACGACGCATTTTGCTCAGCTATGTTATCAGCATGCTGCACTGTTACTGTACTCATCATACACACTACAAACTTGTCATGCGCTATTATAACCGCATTTGTGGCAAGCTTAATGCTGCACCTCACTCACTGAAGCCTGTGTCCAAGCACTCCTTAATGAGCATTTTGCATCCTTTAGATAGCATAGTGTTTGACCCTTTTCAATAACCTGCACGGTAACTTACAAAGTGAATAGAGCAAAAGCGGACAACTCTAAGCATATTGTGCCAAGCGTATGATTAACGGTAACATACACGATCCATAAAACCGCATAGTATAATAATAACAATGTCATGTATGCCAAGCACAATCACTTCTTATATATCGCTGATTTTAAATGTGTGGATTCTTACGGGTTTGTAATGGTTCCGTCAGCATTTGGCACGTTCAGATTCCTCTTTTGCTTAAAACATCGATCTTTTACGTGTCCATGAATCATATGCTTTTGCACAAGTGTACGCAACTCTTCGTCATCTGTCGGAATTTCTGCACAAATCACCTCGTCCACTTCTTCCGGTGACAAAGGTTCTTTTGACATCTTTATGGCAATATGAGCATGGGGCAGTCCACGCTTTTGAAATTCAATGACGTGTATTCGATAAACGACCTTTCCACCATTAAGAGCTCTCGGCAAATCTTCGATAATTTCTTGCAACCGCGCTTTGAAAACTCGTGCTACAACATCTGGTCTGTCCGTCGCATCTTGGCCAGGCTTCAATTGGGACGTGATTTCCGGCCACTTTGGATTACACGTAACTGTGACAAAGTAAGTTGGTTTGCCAAACCTTCCAACCAACGCTAAAGCGTCTGCAGTCTGCTCGCGCATATACCTAGGTGAGTGTACGTGACTTGGTGGTAGGTAAGTACGTCCAGGAGAGTCACCAGTTTCCAGTGCTGCTCTCAGTTCGCGCCGGGGACAGATTTTTTGTTGATTAAACTGCAGGTACTGGAGTCTTTCGTCTTCTACCATACTAAAACAATCAACAGCAAATTCTTTGTGTAACTGCCCTAGATATTGCAGTGGTTCATGGCGCAAAATGAGTTGTCGGCAATACTTCAGCAATGTGAGGTTTTTACTCATCTTCATTGAGATGTCCCAACCAAGCATTCCGCAAGGAAACAGCAGAACATACTGTAACGGAAGGTATAGTGCATTGGTCGTTTTGATAAACGTAGGCTCTCTGTCTGTTCGTTTCCAGCAAACTACCGCACGAGTTTCAGGTTCCCCCGAATCATTGTCACATATTACAGCAGCAACTTCACGGTCACTGGAAACGGTTAATTCTAGACGAATGTTTTCAGAGGGCATCTCGGAAAAGCGTTTGAATCGATCCCAGAAGTAGTTACAGTTTGATAAAATGCTTTCCAACAATTCAACCGTTTTTTCATCCAGTTCCTGCTCAAGCGCATCGCCTTTTGGGGTGCTAGCATCAGTGACAAACCATCTCAATGGTCCCGTTCGATCACTGCCTATAAACGTTATCCAAAATGCGAAGGTTGTTCATTGATACTGTACGTTCGTCGTAGTGATTTGTACTGCGGCTCATTTGCTAAAGTTTTTTACTGTAGTTCAACTGCGTAATCTGCTGTTAAGAAATCTGTTAAACTGCCTTTTTGAACCAAAAAAAGCTTATCTCAACCGTTTTATGCAAAAACATTTTCCCGAACCCCTGTTTAGATCTGCTTGCTAAACAAATCGGATGCAAATAATGCATGCAGCGCAATAAAAGCGTCATTACGTTTGATGGAAATCGCGGAAGAATGAAAGTCGTACACATATATGTACGCAGATATAAATCATGTTCGCCGATATACGTGCTGGAGTTTGCTTAAGGCCATTTTCCACGCAGTGTTATAACTGATAGTGAAATCAAGACCGCCGCGCACCTGCAACCGTTGAACTAAGGCGCATTATAGTTTTTGATGACCAGATGTTTTTCAGATAATTCAGCGTTTATCCAAACTTTATTCAAAATGCACATATATGCGATGATCGTTCTGAACCACTTTCCGCGCTGAGGTATGTTTTTGAAATGTTAAAACAAATTTCAAAAATTTTGAAATTCATTTTAAAATTTTACAAACTTACTTCCGAACTAATTCTGGGTCAGATCGATATATATTTGCTTTTAACTTAAAGTTTCAAGAAGTTTGGATAAAGCGCTGAAATGTTTGAGGACAAAACGTGTTTAAACTTTTCACCGATGTTGCGCAATAACCGACATTACGCGTACAAACGGATTCCTGTACACTGAATATCCATGTTCTGGTCACTAAAAACAATAGTGCACCTTGCTTCAACGGTTACAGGTGCGCGGCGGTCTCGATTTCACTAATACTTATAACACTGGGTGGAAAATGGTCATAAAACTTCAGGTATACGGACTCGATTTCACTAATAGTAATAACACTGGGTGGAAAATGGCCATTAAACTTCTGGTGCACGGAACATCTTGATGAACGGAACTGGCGTACGCGGTTACAAAATGCTTGTGCACAACGTTTCCATAATATTTGAGTGGCAGAAGTGGTATCCTTTTAACAGTATTCTAGAAGAGGATTGACCAGAAAAATTACGAAATTTAAAGATCTTAAAATTTCCAGTAGCGACTGTCGCCGACTGAAGTAAGTCTCTTCTAAAGAATTTGGCTACTGCCGTTGTATAGTAATAAACCCACATTAATAGCATTGATCACTAACAGGCATTTGAGACAATTGATCATCTTATCGCGTGGGTTTGATTCCGAATGTGATTACTTTTTTTACTGGAGCAATTGTCCGGAAAATCACAAAACTCAAAATACCCAGAAATTTGCAACAGCATGTAAAGTCCGTTGAACTTTCTTCTGAAACGATTAGCTCGTGTAGTGGCATAATAATCACAACAGGAAAAGTTAAAACCTTTTTCATTTGCAAACAGATAACTTCCGGTTACTGCACAATTCACGGATATGAATGCACAAGCTGTAGGGTTACATGAAAGGTTCTGTATTAGTTACTTATAATTGTAATTATTGTATAAACCCCGTGTGTGCCTCATACCGTTTAACATCCGATGGTAAGTGCGTCCGTGAAGCGTGATACTGGAAGGACCGCCTGGTTCCACCAAAAAACCTCCCGTTGTTCCAAGAGCCGAGAATGCCACAAGATTGTTGTATGCCCTACTGCGCTTACAAAACTCTTTTGAGCTTCGGTATAAATTCACATACTCCGGTGGCAGTTGCGGTAGATCGATCAGTCCATATTCATTTTTCAGTCCTCTTCCACAACAAATGGTTTTGCAGTCAGTGGTGAACAGCAGTGCATTACATCGTGGACAACGATACGTTGTAATCTAACAATGTACCCTGACGTTATATACCTATTATTTATTATTCTCAGCTATTTTAATATGTTATACAACATTGAAATAATATTTAATGATTTAGCAACACATTTTTACCTTTTTAAGTGGTGCGAGTTTGACTTGCTTTGTCCGCTTCTGCGGTGGTAATGCTTCCTGATCATTTTCAAGAGGCCTCTTTTTCCTCGCACTTTCACCTTTGGCTGTAGATCGACTGTAAATTCTTTTTCGAGTTGATCTTTTTGCCATAGCTCGACATTTATGCGGTCATAATTTTAAAGATTTAAATTTTCCGAATAGTAGTGTAATCCTTTATTAACGATATAAACTGACACTTTGAAGTCAGAAAGGTACTCGACAAAGCAAAAATAGCGTGCATCTATGTGAGGCAGGTTTACGCGCAGGCTGCACATTTCGTGACCTGGCAACGAAAGATCAGGCATTTTCTATCCACCTTATGTTAAGATGGAAAAGTCCGCGTGCTGTAAGTTTTTGTGATGAGCATATGCAAATCGACTCAACAGCCGTTACTCTTTGTAACTGTTCAAAGAAGTAATGAAAGCTTTCCTTATTATTAAAGAAACAATGAACTTTCTGCAGATTTGTTCTTTCGTATATTCTGTATATTCTATACAGAATAGTATTCTGTATTTTTCGAGCAAGGTAACATAGTGGCAAGCAGCTCGCTTTTACATCAAGCTTCTACGTGTACGATGCGCCCTGGCAACAACAAAACATCAAATACATCTTTCTGTTATGCAGGGCCATAAAACATAATTACCAGGTGCAACACACTCGCTGCGATTTCCAGCTCGTTAGCGGTTTGTGTTTACCGTTACTGTTATGAAACACTAACCTTACAAATTTATTTTCGGAGTAACAGGTTTCCAATTTGTTTAACGTACGTTCAGATGAATGCATTTCACGGAAACGAAGAAGTGCAAGAACGTTAGATAATAAACAATAGTACTATTTGTTTGTTGACATGAATAATTCACTTTAAATTTTATGTTAAATTGTGGCGCTAGTTGACGCTGATCATACCACAACAAAAATTCAATCGGTAGCATAATCTCACAATGGTGATTTTAACCAACTTGCCTCAGCTACACACAATAACCCAAAGGATCATTTCAATTTTCATGTAATTAATTTTCAAGATTTCAAGTTTGACTCTAAAATCAACATCTCGTCATCCGCTGGGAACGTTTGCGCTTTAGCGTTTTAGTACAGTCAGCTGTTTGACCGCCAACTGCGATATAGGTTTTCCGACATGAGCTGAGAGAAACGATTGAGCAAGTTATCGCGATGCACCCGGTAAACAAAAATTTTTCAGGTTTTTGCCAAATTTTATATTGCAAGTCTGATATTCGGAAAACAAAATCCCGTCACCGCCTGGCAACGTTTGCGGTGGATTTTTTAAGATTTTTTGAAAATTTTTCGGGTAAGCAGTTTAAGCGCAATCTGTTACCCCGTTTTCAGGGATTTAGGATTAGGAGTTATAATAATAATAATCATCTGATTGGCGATGCTCCTGTCCCGGACAGCACTTTCTATCGCCGGAAGCGTATGCAAGCTAACAGCAGTCAAACCGGGCCTTTTGAACATGGAGCATGCACAGACGATCCTGTAAGTTCCCGTTCAGTGGTCGGCATACTGGATTTGTTTCTGTAAGTGCGCTGGGTAGAGTAAAGGCGGATGAAGAACATACAAACAATTCATAAAATCGTTTCGCAAATCAAAGACTGCAGTGTAACTGTGACAACAAGATTGAGAGAGAGAGAGAGAGAGAGAGAACGAGAGAGAACAAGAGAGCTTCATCTAGGTCAGCTAGTTGGCTTGTGCGAAGTATCAACGACACGAGTTCACAATAGTTTCAGCAAACAGCCGGCTATTCTGAGAAATGTACAAAACAATTGGTTTTTCCAAGCCAAGTGCAAATTTATGTCACAGATTTTATAAAAGTTTTGTGCGAAAATGTACTGTCAACCCGCGCGAATGTTGCAATATCCAACAGCTTTTGCCTAATTGAGCGTTCGAACAAATTATCAAATTTGTATCCGCTTTCCGCTGTGTGAACCGCATTTCCGAACCGAAACAATAAGACTCATAATTGACGAGTTATTTTCATTGAGTTATAAGGTAGATGGCCATCCACTGGACATTCTGGCACAAGTTTTGCAATATCTAGTCATCCGGTGCCCCGTCTGTTTGTTGCGCTGTTGTCGGATGTTGTTGTCGTCTATCGTAGTAATTCTTATAGGTTTACTTACACTGGGTTAGTTGTAATTCTTACTGAAATATTTAATGAAGTGAGAGAGAAAACAAGCTGGTTGCGACGTTAGAACCGTAAACTCAAAGTGTCTATTTGTCGGCAACTGCCTTGTGTAGTACAGGCTCAATTTATTTGGAAAAAAATAATCTTTGAGCTGATTATTGCACATTTTTGACTAACGCTTTCTCCCGAAATTTCAGCTACCGGTGGACTGTGATATTCATGGGACTGCATCCGAAGACGATGACGAAATCGGGGAGTTTGTTGATGATTTCCTGATGCGCACGGAGAATTCATCTGACGAAGACTCGGAGACATTTCCGGCCGAGTTATCGGAATTATCTACTAAGGACGATAGTGAAAAGCGCAGTGTCGACAATTTTGCGGACGTTGTTGCTTTTATTCGAGCTGTTCGGAAACACCGGATGTCGCGCAGCCAGCAAGAAAGCATGTTGGGATTCTTCCGAAGCAGACATTGTATGCCGCAGTACTTCCCAGAGAACTTGTACTACCTTGATCAGCTTGTTCGACCTTATCTTGTGCCGTACGTTGTTCACCACTTTTGTACTGCACATCAGCGCTATATCGGGACAGAGAATTCGTTGGATGCCGTAATTTACTGTTCACACCAGGATTGTATATCACATCCGATATTGAAGAAGAGCAATTTGAAAGGGCGCTTCATGACATTTCCGCTTGCGGAAATGATTTGCAGATTTCTGGAATCTCCTACTGGTGCTGATATGTTTGCAGAAGGAACACTACCACAAGGCCGCCAGGAGCCATTGTATGATGTGCAACATGGTTCGCTTTATCAGGATCTTAATGTGCCACCGAGATGCGTGACGCTCACCTTCCATGTTGACGAAGGATCGGCATTTGGGCTGAATGGAAGTGAGAATGGCCGAGTGCTAGCTGTCAGTTTCATAATCAATGAGCTGCCGACCAGACTGCGATATCGCACGAGGTTTTTGTATGCTTTGTGTACCGGAAGTGCTCTGCCCGACTACCAAATTGTACTCGATCTTTTCTCAACTGAAGCGCAAGCTGTTGAACAACAAGGAGTAAAGTTATCAACACACTCATTCATGGTCAAAGTTCCTTTACTAGTCGCCGATTCCATTGCGCGGATGGAAGCGTTGGGACACGGTTCATTTCACGGAGACGACGGGTGTACTGTATGTTATCATCCAGGAGAGAAAAGCGAGGCCACAGATCATGTCAGAGTGTACCCGTTCTGCTCAAATGCGATCTTCCCTATAAGGACAAAGAACGAAACATTCGAAAATGCCCAGCGTGCAGCATCCAGTGGCGACACCGTCAAGGGAGTTCAGCGGGCAAGCAGGCTGCTTCGGATTGCCTCTTTCAACCCGTCTCGTGGGGCACCGCCTGACATTCTCCATGCAGTGGGACTGGGGCATGTAAAGTCACTGTTCAAGTACTGGACTAAAGATAGTATGGCTGCACTTCCCGTATTTGCTGATGAAGTAAACGGTCCGCAGAAAATAATTGGGGAAACACTGCAGAGGCGCGTAGACGTCCGTGCATGTTGTGTGAAGTTTCCGAGTTCGTTTGATCACACGATCTTGCCATTCACGAAAGCGACCAAATATAACGGCGCAGAATTTATCAATTTTTTGCTTTATGTCGCCTTCTATGCGCTGGACGGCATTTTACCGCACGTTCTCTACGAGAATCTCATGGACCTGGTACTTGCCATGCATCTACTCTTGCAAGACCACTCATATTATCATGGTGACTTGAGAAATCACGCGGCGGAAGCCCACGAGTTACTGACGAGATACTTGACCAGGTTTCAGGAATTGTACGGTCAACGTAGGATGCTGTACAACCTGCATCAAATTATGCATTTGCCTGCAAGCTTATTGGACTGGGGACCAATCTATCACACATCTACCTTCTACTTTGAAGATTTTTTGGGTCAGCTAATGCGAGCCGTACACGGAGCCACTGATTTGTTGAGTCAAATTGCCAGGAGTTTTCAATACGAGAAGTTTACGCGCGTGTACAGCAAGATCTCCAAACCGGACGGCTACATAAGATGCGGCCGCTTTGAGTATCTACCCATGGGCCGACCCAGCAGACAGATTAATCCAGAGTTCCTGTGTGCTTGTAACGAGATGAACATGGAGGATGCTGCAATGTATTTGCGGTTGCGAAGAAGCGACAACGTGCTGCTTGAAGCCAGCAGTTACGACCGACGTACCAGGCGAACGAATGCAGTGTTCCAGCTGTACGACTGCAGGGTTGTAAGGTTGTTGTCATTCGTTGTGCTGCACCGGAATGCCAAGATACGGGCGATAGTGGATCTGATTCCTTCTGAGCCATTCCGCGCACTGAGATCTACTAGTGGTCAAAGTCCTCAGTATATTAGAAAATGTTTCCCTGATAGAAGCAGTATCAGAGTGCTTGATGTGGACTTATTGTTTCGTCCGGCTGTAAGTCTTTGGTCCAAAGACTTAAAGCTTGTCTTTGTTGTGTTTGTGCCGAACGAAAAATATGTTGTTTAACATTAACCTGATTTGATGGAAATGCTGCAGTTTCTGATAGAAACATATGCGAGCTGACGGGAGAATTTTGATGGACCGGTTATGTTAAGCAACGTTTCATTTTGGCGGTTGTAAATTGCCTGTGTTTGCGGTGTTGGCAATTCTTTCTACTTTGCCTAAGCCGTAGAAGTATAGATACAAATAAAACTTACGTGCGTAACAAACAAGGCTATCCTCAACAATAACAATAAACAACACGAAACGCAATGCCGTTCCGTAATCTCTCGTGCTGCCACACCACCGGAAGTAGGCTCTGAGAGCATTGCGAATGCATATGCACAGCGATTGCACACTTGCAACAAGCGCAACCAAAGTAAACTACAGCGTGCATTTATACAGCTACAAAGACAGATATCGACTGCAATTGTCACATGACAAGGAATGTACTGCAGGTTACGGTCGACGCGTAAAAGCGCTAGTTTTAAATAACTGATGAACAGCTAAACTCATCGGTCGCTCGACGCTGACGTCTCTCAGTTTTCTCGAACTGATTTATTTATTTATAATCCCTGTTGTTTGATTTGACATCTTTTTATTCGGTATTCTGCGGGAAAAATGGTAAAGACACTGTTATCTGATTTCCAGTGCTTCTGTTTGGGCAGGAACACCTCAGGACAAGCTGAGTTTGGGAAGAGAACCGATGAGGCCCTTTTTGATGATAACGACGATGAGCCGCCGCAAGCACGGAAATGGCGGGTAAATCTTTGCATTCAGAAATTCAAAGTTTTTTTCGGTCCGGGCAGATTACTTTTGCAGTTTCCTTGGAAAAAACTCGTGCAGTCACGTGGACCGGATGGAGACATAATTTATACGGATCCAGACGATTCCTACCATGCACGACCGTAAGTTTTGCCAGTTTGCTTAACTGTTTAATATTACAAGGTTTTTCCAAAACGATATGAGATTGTTGGTTTGCCCAGTTACGTATATAACTTAGCCAATAATTTTTACGATACGATATTGTTAACTGATGAACTTATCCAGTCAAATCTGTTATTAACCGCGTTTGGTGTATGGCTGCGACAGTGCAAAATATTTTACTTCAGGCGGGCCACATCCGGCTGTTGTCCGTTCCCTTAAAAAAGCTAACACAAACTCCTGTACCAAAATTCTCGTTATTCTCGTTTCTGTCCAACTAATATGCAAAATGCACATATATAAAAGGGTTATTGTGAACCGAAACCAGAGTTCTACCTTTCTTTAGAATTCTGGATGCTCGACATTGCTTTTAAAATTTAAACAATAGGATATCAACTTGTCGGGCTAGTTTCAGTTCAACGTTCCCATTGGTGTTTAGGTATATGAGCGTTTTTCTCACAGGATTCAAAACAATCCGCTCATATATAACGAGAATGCACGCCAGTTATTTTCTAAACCTTTTCAGCGGATTGCCGGCTATTCCGTGCACAAGCCGTTTTCATCCATGTGTATCTGGCTTTTTGCTACCAAAAGCAATACCCGCAATGTTTTATTAGTTCGAACTTAATTTTACCAGTTTAGTCAGATCATAAAGTCGTCAGCAAAGATTGTCAAAACTGCCGTTCAATCGCCTTAACCGTCTCAGTTTTACATGAAAATCTCTAAGGAGGCATACCTGTGAGAGCGATGGCATTGCCAGAGGTGTTGCCACTCCACATACGCAAAGAGTACAAAACACTCGCACAATCCTTTCTAAAGTAAAAGGATGTATCTCCATTGTACTTTCGTCCGTTTGTGCGTGCTATGAGCGGTTGGCTTGCAATACGATAAAACGGTTAAGTTAAGATGCAGCTTTCAAAAACCACGTTCCATGCGAGTTGTTTCTACGACATATCAATAAATGCGCATCAATGTGGCGACCAGTTTCACCCCGAACGGATAGCTGCGAAATCGCAAAATAAAATTTAACATTTCCGAAATTCATTTTACAGTTTCACAGCCATCCGGCTGAAACTGGATCAGAATGATCACCACATCTGTGCACATTTACAAATATATCGTCCACAGAAATCTGGTGGAAACGGGAGGTCTTAAAAGCGGCATCTACGTTTAACGTTTCAAGCTTATTGCTGAACAACCGCTCCCTGCGCGCATAAACGGACATTAGGACAATAGTGGTCCATTTTTTCGTTTTCGAAAGCACTGTTTTGGTGTTACGGACTGATCATTCCGCTGCAGTGCCACGCTTTCACGCAATATCTTCCGTTGGCCGGAATTTAGCTTGAAGGCAATTGGGCAGCCAGCAAGCGTGTGTTTGCATCAGCTTTGGAGACACAATCAGCCGGGAGTACACTAAGTTAATGATTGCAGATCGGAATCAGCTCCAACCGCAAATTCGTCAAGCTCCGGAGCAAACGCATCAGGCAACACAGCAATTGCCAATACGCAAGGCGATGCAAAGGAGCGACTTGTTGGACAGAAGGAGTCGGCGGGACCGCAAGTGACTGCAAAGCGTCCTAAGAAACGTGGCTTTATGTAGATTACAATCTCAAGTGTAACCTTTTGATAGCGGCTAGAAAGAGCTACCATAGTGCGTTTTCATATAAAACAAATGACGACATTGTTTGAATAACGCGAAATTTCAAACGTGCGTTGTCTGAAACATAGTACCCTATATAAGAATAGAGTAATATGTTTGACCAAACATGCCAATCATTCGGAGTGATCAGACACAGGGTCAATGTTGTAAATGTCTGTCCGATGATCTGATCGTCCTGTCAAAAACGATATGGCTCGCAATCAAGAAACCATGGCAAACCACGTACATCCGTACAGTACTTCGTGATGTGTACGTACACTTGTATATATACCGCAGTTAGCGCATATTCACCACCTTCAGGAATACCTATTAATTACAGTATTTTAGCGCAATAGCAGGGTCATATACGAACACATTTATTCTGAAACAAATGTCGAAATATATACTGCAACGCTGTAATCTAGAATGTCGTGCCTATTTCGACTATTCCACGTGCATTAAAGAAATTAAGCGAGCTCAGCTTTCAGTAGCAACAATTGGCTAGAGAAACGTTCATATTCAGCGTCTACAATGGTTTGCGAGGTACTGTCCTCTCGAGCCTATCGGTCAGTTACGCAACATCACACTGCGCAAGCGCAATGACTGTATGGGTGAGCGCCGTCACTCTTACTGCCTACCGGCAGAGTCCTGGTTCGTACTACTTTAGTACGAAGTCCAGCGGTTTTAGTACGAAGAACGGGTCGTACTACGGTCGGACCAGTTGGGAACTATTCTTAGAACTCAGCAGATTCGAAGTTCTACTTTTTGACTTGGGGTACGCGGCCTTCCGGACCACCAGAACTACGGAACACACAGCTTCCGCATCGGCGCGGCCACCACGGCGGCCACCAA
>JAQGAU010003445.1:0-13213 GCA_034698045.1 Paramacrobiotus richtersi
GGCTTGTGCGTAGACCGGAAGTCGACTGTGATTACGTCACAAATCAGCTTTCTGGCCTGTGTTTAGCAAGGTCTTGCTCCTTGCTAAGGTCGTTAATGGTTTTAAGAATCACGCAAGACCTACCAATGGGCATATGACTACATTCGTTATGCAAAATCTCACAACGAATTTAACGTAGCGTTACATTATTTCACAACTGGAATGACCTTTACACACTGTACCACAACTTTTGCAAAACTCACATCGACCCTACCTATGTTATGCGGATACAAACTAAAACTGCGCAAAGCGTACTGCTGTTTTCTTGGAAGTCTGGACCGCTCTACAGGCCCGGTGATTGCTCAGTAATGGCGGTACACAACAAATTTGTTTCGCTGAGCATAAGGACCGCTGATCAGTCGGTCGATCAGACGCTGATGGATGACCTTTTGTATGTCTTTGAGATGAGGTAACGGGACGATCTTGCCTTCTGCCGTGCGGCAAGCTGTACTCTGGGTGGTTCACATGAACAAAGCGCACAAAACGCACAAAGCGAACGAAACTCTGTTTGGAGAAACTCTGTTTGGCGTTCGGGAACAGCAAAAAGCGGCGGAACGTTTTGTCTTGGTCACTCTGAAACCAATCAAACCGAGTTTGCTACCTTCAAACAGCTGTTTCAGACCAGCTGTTCGCTGTTGCACCGATTTAAGTGCACAGTTTTCCGTAGAATTCGAACAAATTACGTTGTTAGCGGCACGGTAGGCACAGATGGCTATGAGCGGAACCACAATTTTGCGGCATCAAGGGCCTTATTCATGTCTAAGCAAATGATCATGTTACTCAAGTCTAAGCAAATGATTAGGTCAGAAACGAATTTCCTCATCTTCTGCGGATAGCCGCAAAACGATGACATACAACACTGTTCAGTATTTCTGGACCCAGAAATGCGAGCCGATCATGAACACTGCAAGAATCATTTGTACGTTTGGATGCTGAACGAAGACACAGGTACGCCAAAGCTTGCAACGCATGTAGTAGCTGGTAGTAAAGCCACTGTGTGTGAAGCAAGCATGTAGCAGTGACACGGTAAATGTGCTGACCACGAGGAGTGTTTTTTCGCTTGTGGTTGGCAACAGCGTCATCTACGCGAAAATGTCCGCGAAACTGTTTGGTGTCACGTCGGTGACCAGGTGGATTACTGTTCTGTTTTACGTGCTAAATGAATGTGGAATAGAGCCAGCTTCTCATCGGATCAAGTCACTCCCATCGGCAGCACACCGGAACGCGCGCGATGGTCCACGCATCCGACTCCATGGAAATTTTTATACGTGCTTTCAAAGTTGCATCAGCACTCATTGCTATATATATAACTCAACTACGACCGATAGTACCACTACAACTACGGCAACAACAACAACGTCACCGACAACCAGCACCACAACGAGTTCTACCACCTCATTCACTACAACGACAACTTCTGTAGTGACTGCTACACCTGATTCTGGCAGTGCTCTTCTTGCTGTTATCACTCCCAGACATGTCAGCCCCGTTGCTGACCAGGAACATTTGGGTTGCTATCCCCAGAGAAACTTTACCGTCGCCACAGTACATGTACGTAATGTTCATCATTTGATACCGTGCGTATGTGTTGCGCAAGTGTACAGTACAGTACCGCACCTAGATATACTAGCTGGCTGCACCGCCATTTTTAGTTGGTTGTGAATGTGGATATATTTGGGGTCTGTCATTTCAAGTCGTCCATGATGTTCATGATTTAACGATTGCTGATTCCATTAATAGATTTCCGGTGGAATTCCGCCCTACGCATTTACACACTTCGATTCCAACAACGAATGTTATGGTCACGATGGAATGGACGTCATTTTTCAAGGCGAGACTGCAACTGAAGCAACGGTAGGTCTCAGTTTGTTCGGCTTCGTTGCTCTCGTAATAGTGTAATCTGACCTTTCTAATTCTGCTCTGTCGTATGTTACTGTACGTGAGTCGATACTGTTTCACAAAGTCTTCATAAGAAAAACAAACCAAAGGAATCTAAGAATGCTTCTAAAAAAGGGAGGGTATCCTTGCTGGACTGGAACCGGTTCACTGCTCTTCATGGAGGGACAAAATGACACGATCGAGATGACCTTAACGGATTCAGCCATTCCTCCGAAGCAAGCCAACATTCAGTTAAAGGTGCGGTTGCCGACTAAGTTACAAAGTTCGGACTTTGGAGAACTGTTGAGTATTCTATGGTTTGCATCGGTTAATAGGAAACCACACAGTTGTTAAGCACGTGTATATTGTTTCGCCGTAAAACCGATTAAAACATTGCTGTTCTTCTTTATCTGATTGAAATTCATTCTAATACAAAGTTACGGCAACACTGTATAGGTTCAAATTGACCACGTGGACGGCATTACTGATGACAACTTCGACAATTACCGATGCGACCCAGATAATGGGACCTACAATTTCGATGGCATAGACGAACCGCGCATTCTTCTGAAGCTGGGGCACGAGAAAAAGGTTTCGAGCCCCAAACGTCCCAGAAAACATCCACTTAAAAAAAAGACAGAAGTAGCGCATTAAAGCTGTTATCATTCAGTTTATAAACACTTCGTCTAGTATGGTGTGCACTCTGCCCACAGTTTACCGAATTAATTCTGAAAGACACAGTGAAAACTGTATTTTGCTATAATTTCTGGGCTATGTACATACGTGAAAAACGAGTAGTTTTCTATGATGCTGTTTTCGTTGTGAGACCGGCCGATGTACCGGAAGCCCAGAATCCCGGTGTACAAAGTGACCATCTTTTCCAGATGAGAATATTTCCAGCATAGCAGTACTGCACCGTGCATAAATAATCGAACAGAGAAAAGTTTCCCTACTGTAACATTACTGGTCTACCATATGTTGGTATTTTTCTGTATTTATATGTTGTTATTTTCGGTCTTTCGGTACTTTGTCTGTATTTGTAACTGTTTTTAAAAGAACGACGTGGTTTATTGCTAATATGAAGTAACCGCAGTAAAGATTGCTGCTCGTAGTTCAGTGCAGTATCCATCGTATTTACCCATAAGCAAAAACCATGATACGGTATAATTGTAGACTGTGTTTCGAAATACTGTAATTTTTATTATACTGAATACAATTTAGTTTAGTAAATTTAACATTTAATACAGGTGACCGTACATGTTGGCTCATAAAGTATGTTCATACGAGTTATGTTGAATTCGAAGCAGTTTCGCTAACTTCACTGGAGCCGGTACTAAGTGCGTTTTTATTGTCAGTATCGTGCAGTACGTACAGGCGGTACAGCTCACAGCGTTCCGTATGGACTTAACAATTAGTACCATCACGATTCTGTAACGCCCATTGTTCCACCGGTCC
Organism: Paramacrobiotus richtersi; assembly: GCA_034698045.1. Lineage (NCBI taxonomy): Eukaryota > Metazoa > Tardigrada > Eutardigrada > Parachela > Macrobiotidae > Paramacrobiotus > Paramacrobiotus richtersi. The sequence goes on from JAQGAU010003445.1 coordinate 3,373, forward strand.
ATCCGAATACCTGAACACTTCGCAATTCGCACCGGTTTACTACCTTAGTACGGTACCGATAACAATTTTCCTTGTGATCAGCTGACAACAGTAAGAACTAACAAGTACGCTGACGTTTGCTGTGTGCAAGCCGAGTGCCTTGAACTTCACCCGCAAGTTAAAGCTTACCGGAACATTCTCGCTGCAGTTCAGATAACCATGCGGACAACTAAGTCTGGCAGCATTATATAACTGAGGTATGCCCTTGAAACTATGGGGGCGATTGGCAGTCAAACAGTGCTCACAGTTTTTATAGTAGCTATTTCCGCAATCAAGCCGTTTCCTTCCGGAACCGACTCCACACCACCTATCCGGAGCTCCTTTTTCTTAGGACTTCCGAACAATCTGCGCAAGGATTTTTACGGTTGTTTTCAGAGCTGCGTTATCAGTGCTTGTTCTGTTTCCGATGTTACCCAAACCCCCACAGCTGCTTCCAGTGAATATATATCCTCAACCTCTGCCATCAGTATAACACCTTCTCCCGCTACCGTGACAACTACTGAATCCACGCCAACATCGACTAGCACACCTGGAACCAGTACTCCAAGTGCAGCAACAACTACCGACACCACTGACACGCCAACCACAACTACGATTACTCCACCTACACCCACCTACACCACTCCCACGACGACGACTTCAACTTCTACTACAACAACGTTAACCACGCCGTCAACCATCACACCCACAACAACGACTCCCACAACCCCGACCACCACTACAACTACAACCACGCCAACCACCACCACACCCACAACGACAACTCCCACAACCCCGACTACCACTACGCCTACAATTACGCCAGCAACCATCACCTCCACATCGACGACTACTACAACACAGACGACAACCACACCACCAATTACCACGTCGGCTACCATTGCACCTGTTACCTCTTCCCCATCAACGCCACCACGACCAACCAAATCAACCAGGAGGGTGAGAAGTTTCGGTTACCAACGCAAACGAAATCTGCCTCATGCTAACGATAGCTCTGTTTAATTTGCTAGGTTACTACAGCACCACTTCCAACAACAACCTAGGATTGACATCAGGCACCTCATCAACTGCTTAGCTAACCTCCACTTCGTTTCCATACGGTCACTAAATTCACATCATGACCAAGGGGCAAGGACTCTTCTGTAAAGCGGGAGGCAATTGGAAGCTGCTGATGGGCTTTCATATCTCTTTGTTTCTGACTTTTACTAGTACTGCACCTGCGTAACCGATGACGTGTGCCTCAAACGCCGGAGACTTCAACTGCATTCGACAACACGGAGTTTGATGCTTTCATGATAAGTCTGTATACTATTACAGGTGTTGTGTCGTTCCCCAGCACGAAATTCGTGGCTCCAATGCCTTACGACACCAGCGCGGGGGGAACTGTGACACAGAAAGCGAACGAATGAATGACATATTACACCGCCAGTGACAAGCAGGTTGAATGTGCAAAACCAGATTTTTGGCCGAATGTGTGTGCAATCGTTTTCTACTAGACTGTTTAGAACTTATATATGATCTTGGATATTTTGCGTCTGTTGACTGTTACAGTCAGTGGAAGCGGTTTCTTAATTTGTGTACCAGCTTCGTTATAATTACTAGGAGAAATGCGGTTAATACGAAGTCGTGAAGTTTGTGTTCAAGAAAAACTTCGGGTGACTTAAACCACCGTCAGAGCCATCGGTAAATGACCAAAGAACCCGTCGACGAGGACAAGAATCAATGTAACATATGATATGACATTGTGATAAATTAACTACTAGTGGTACGTTATTCATGGGTCCGTAATATAATGTACCGAGTGAAGGATGTAACCAAAGACTGCATACAAGGTCACAAAAGCATTAAATCTTGACTTATCCGACCTTCGCTATGGTATTCTACAGCGGTACGCCTGTACCGTCTGTGCGAACCTGATAGAACATATCATAAATTGCCCATATTCACGATTTATCGAAGCAATGTCTACGGATAGAACTAAAAAAACCCGTAAGACAGCTACCAAAAGTGCACAAGCTGCAGCTTGCCACATACGCATTGATGTAAAAAATGTTGGAGGTTAATGGACTTCAGTCGTCCTACCCCGCAGCTTGCTGTAGAGCAGTGCTCCAGTCTTTAGGCGCATTCTGGAACTGCATTGCAAACACTAGGCCGATTCCGCACTATCGTGATTCATGGTTATGACAAGGTAAGATAATTCTCTGTATAATAGAGTGCTCAGCGGTAGATTTCACACAAACGTGTTTCGTATACGTACGAAGCCAAAGTTACATCAATTACGGTCATAGTTTACATAGTTACTGTATACCAGGCGCTCATATTGTTGAAGTGGAAGATTCAGCTCTAGAAAGAATCAAAGCATCCGAAGCGTTCGAGACGTCCTAGGCACTATGGTACCGACTGAAAAGCTGAAACTGATCGCTACCATTTGGTTGATTGCTCACGTAACCGTAATACCATGCGACGCCGAACCGGTCCCTCCAGTCCGGATCAGTTCCGGGCTGGCTGGTTCACGCAGTCGCCACATTCCCCGGGAGCCCCGACAAGGCCGACAGTTCACTTATGACCCAACCGAGTCGTACTGTGTCACAGACTGTATCAACAACAACTGTATTCCGTACTGTCAAACCGCGACCACGACCCCGACCACAACCACAACTACCCATACGGGCTGGTATTACACTACCACTCCCTACATGTGGCAACCAATAACAGGAGGGTACGCTGTAATGTGTTCTGGATGTCCGGATTCGGTGGGCAGCAACTGTGTAATTGCTTGTAACGGTCCTGCAGCCGTTGGCTGGGGCGCTACGACAAGGCCGTCGTATCAGTCGGGACAAGGTTGGGGAGCGAAACACGAGACTCAAGACGGAATCTCGATTGATATCGTGAAATTTGTTCAAAGTTTGGGACAAAAGGGCGTGAAACTGTACAACTTTTTTAGGTGAACTTTGTTATGCGTAATATCTTGAAGTGCGCTGGTCAAGCTGTTTTTCCTTTTGGCGGGCCATTGTCGTCGGCGCAGGTTGTGTTAACCTTTGAGTACCCCCGAGCTGTTCTCATTAAACCCATTAAACCTTTGTACCCTTTGTACCCATCAAAGCTCTCGTTATAATTACTGTATTTGTAACCGCTAGGGTTCAATATGCAGCATGTACAGTGGTGCCCAGCCAAGTCTGGGCAACGGGTTCTAGTCCCTCCCATTGCCCACCATGAAGCGTGACAGTTAATTTTCTAATGTACTCCAGACGTCCATTCACCGTGCTATCTTCCACGGTAAAAAGTTTGGTTTTATCTGGTGGTCGGAATTTTTTATAAATTGTTTATCAAAGCACACCAGCTTCGAAAATTTGTCCGACCCGTGCTCTGCCTTTTTTCAAAAATGGTAAATAATTTCTATAAAGTTGTAGAATGTATAGTTTTTTTCGTCTTACAATCGTTCGAAAGAGCGTTCTTTCGTCTTCTTGCGAGAAGCAAGAGAGACTCACTGCGATCTGCTGTCCGTCTGCTGTGGGCGGTGGCGCGAGCAACAGCGTCGAACTTGACCAGTGGTCGGTTTGACCTTTGCCATGCTACCCGATAAGGCTGCACAGCGCTGTTTTTTTAATGAAGCTGTAGAGGACGAACCCAAATGTCCGTTACATATCAAATCCATAACGTTTACAAAGCACCGTCAAACATATTGGCCCCTTAAATCTTTCGTTCGTGTTTTCGTCATCACTGCTTGTGACTATTTTCATACCAAACTTAGAAAGCGTTCTACGCATCGTTGGCACATCGCATGCCCGTACCGATGCCTCTTTTGGCATGCTTAGGTCATACTCTGTCTGTAAACTATCAAAGTGTTTTCGAAAACTTGCTCTTGCGCATTCATGAGCGCTTGTCCTTCACATGTGTTTTAACATAGAAGTCTATGGGAGATAAAATTTGATGGTTCGCCGTCCCAGGCTGTGAATTTAAGATGTAACTGTTTCAAGTTTTCTCAATGGAAACGCTTGTGTTTTATCCATTAAAGCATGCGAAGTGCTTGAATACATACTGCGGTAGTTTCTGCACTCATGTTTGTACTACAAGAAAAAACGACCCTACCCTCACGTGTTCAAACTGGATTCTGCGGAGCCGGTTAACAGGCAGCTACTCACTTTGAGATACGTTAGATAGAGGACAAAAAGTTATCCTAGAAAGGCACTGAAAGTAAGCCTGGTAGCTGTGCAACAGAGGATGGGACAGGTTAAACGCGTTTGCCCAGACTTGGCTGGGCACCACTGTAGTCTCAGGTCTAGTCGTAGTTCTAGTCTCGGATCCCGTGGATCGCAGTTACGTAGTACGCAATAAGCGCTGCTGGAGACAGCACAGTCCGGTCGGTTTGTTCGTCAGCACCAACCCGGCGAACTGATCTGACATATTCAAGCCCATGTTATTTCAACAGCAGATGTATCATAAAAAATAGAAGGATTACGTACGCATCCTTGCTGACGACTGTTTCAGCTGTAATGGACTCTGCGTGGCGACTCAGCCCTTGGGTTATAATTGAACTGCTTGCTTTTATGACTTTTGCCAGATCTAGGTACGCAAGTGTGAAGTATTAATCATCTTTAACATTAATATTTAGTGCGGTACGTTTCACTACTAACGATCAACCGTACATACATGTAAAGCCATTACTTGTTCAAGCAGCAGTAATACGGTTTTAACAAGCCAAACAAAACTTAATTTCATTTTGCACTTCTGCGCAGTAAAGACCACCGACACTCTTTGTTCTGTGAGAACTGACTTACACCATGGTCGGTATAGGCATGCTTTACTGTTCCCGCTCCGCTTTGAGCTGGGCGCTCCTTACACTGTGTATATTAGCCTTTAGCTGCGTAGCGGATCCGGCTTCCGCCAGAATTAAGGCTTCTTCATACCGAAACGTTCGAGACGTACCTGACAGCCGCCACCATTATTCGGGATCGGCGGCATCTGGACAGGATTCCTTCACGTGCTTCCAGAACTGTGTCAGCAGTAATTGTTACGTCTCTACTGTTACCCCAACCACAGACACCACGACTACTACCGGCACTGGTACCACAACAACGGGTACAGGTACCACAACGACCGGTCCCACTACCCCAACGACCGGTACTGGTACCACAACGACCGGTCCCACAACGACGAGTACCGGAACCACGACAACCGATACGACGTCCACGACTACCACCACTACTACCACCACCATGACTACAACCACATAATCATGCTATCATTTTCTAAAAGAAAAAGCAGCAGCCCATATGTACTTGCGTCATATGACATATTGCTGGTGACGGCAAAAATCAATTTATTTTGGGATAAAAACTGCAGGAAACTGCATCACATATTCTTGCTGGTAAATGGGAACGGCTAACCGACGCTACGTTCTCGGCTTTGTGTTCACTATACTATGTGGTGCTGTATAATGCACCGGGTTAACATACAGTAATAATACGTCTGCCAGAAAAGAAAAATGCTCAGTGTGCCTTTGACAAGATATTATATACTCACATTAAAATATTAAAATAAAACAAAAAGCGTCCAATGAACTAATATCTACGGTATCTAGATGCAATAAGAAAAAACTACTTTTGCACTACATTATACTTGTCTTTTTGTGTGTCATTTCATGCAATCTATATATTATACCGGCGCGCAATATGCCAAGTCCTGTCTTGCCACTCGAGCAATCCAGTTTTATGGTACTTTCCGTCACAGTTGGTTTCCGGGTTATCAGGTCAAACTTATTCTGCTGGTAAAAAAGAGAGAACTGTCAGAAACACGGGAGACAGACCAGCTATCGACGGCGAAAAAACCAGACAATCGTCTTTTTTTCTGATGTTGACGCTTAACTGCAGCTGACGTATCAATGACCGGATGATCTTCCCTCGACGAAAGGCAACGCATCCCTTAGGCAACGTAAGAAATTCTTCTTCTGCCACGCTGATGTCTGCATCTGAAGCGTCATATTCTGCCATATTTTACGTAGGAACTTTACTCTGCGAACATTAGAAAAGTTGACATTCAGTCCATATTCAAAACAAGTGTTTCAGGGTGGTATTTCCTGTTCAAGCACAATTATAACGATATCAACCATGCTTCGACTCGTTGTCGGTGTTTTGTTAGCAGTTATTGGAGCAATCGCTTTACGTAAGTATTGTTATGATTGATATGTTCCTGTGTCTGGAGCTTTTATTTTTATTCACATATCCACAGATACCGCGTTCGCTGAGCGGGAGAAACGCGCGTATAATAACTGTCCGGATTCCATCGTCAACCAATGCGCGTGGTCCTGCCAGAACGCCGGATGGGGTCCGCAGCCGGTGCCCACAACCACCGGCTACCACGGATGGGGAGCGCCGACGCCTGAACCAGAAACGGGATTCTCTCTGGATATCGTCAAGTTTATCCAGAGTCTGGGACAGAAAGGAACGAAACTGTACAACTTTTTCAGATAATCTATAATTATTATTCGACGTTATTCTCTGTGCTCGAGAATGCGATCAATTATGCTATTAATTTTTGTCTTGTAGAAAACCTAATTAGAAGCTTTACTAATTTCAAATTTATGTTATTGCATAGCGCGTGGATTTGAATAGCAACGTAACAAACAATTCCCAGTTGTGCATGATCGTTTAGTAATTTTACAAACTTTTCGCACTTTCCGACCCAAATAAAATATGTACCATATACGTAACAGAATGTGCTGCAAAACCATGTACAAAGTACGTACAACAAAATATTGGCATGTTACCTCGGTAATTTGAAATCGAAACATACAAAATGCTGTCAAATTAATGAACAATAAACTTCCAACTCTACAATATGTACTCTACAATAAAATTTAATTATGTCTAATTTTATACATGTACACGTATAAACACAACTCGCTTTCGTGCAGAAGGTTGTTTTTTTGCTGTACATATTACTAATGTTCAGCATATTGTAACCAACAGTTCATTAATTATCATTTTTTTCACTTACCTTTTTTTTAAGTGCAAGAACTTGTTTTAACCGAATCATCAGTTACACATCGGTCGCATTTCGATAACTTTACCGGAAACGTTAGCTGTCTTCAGTGACTCTTCACGAAATCGTCTCCGGTTCATACACAAGAAAAATTCCCATGTGAACATTTACCAACCTTTATCAACTGCCGAACCGTTTTGTATATACAAGACAGTGAAAAAACAATGAACATGATACGTATCACTACAATACTGACAAAATTCCACAGAAACAATGGCTCGGATATGTAACCTACACTACATCAAAACCATAACAGTAAACTACAACAAACAGGCCCTCAATAACGGAACTACTGTGCGTCAGAGTAAAACCAATGAGAACATTAACAAATACCAGATTTAGTAACAAATTGTCATGATTAATCGACCAAGGATACATCGCCCATCCCCGAGACGACCTGCTGACTGCCTTCCGGTAGTCCGATGGATCCAAAAATCTCCGCCCAGAGTTCGTTGAACACCTGATCAGTCGGGATGTCGCCCGTGGATTCCAGGTATTCCAGTGGGTAGTAACCGTTCACCACGGTCGGGTTGGTGCAGTCGATGGTCATCGATACACTGGTTTCCTCGGTCCCAGACGAATGAGTGTGAGTGGTGTCGTGATCTTTAAGAAAAATCACAACTGGAATATCCTGGCTCAAACAAACTCTGATTGACTGAAGGTTTCAGACAATCTATCGTAACTGATTTCAGTTTTAATTTGAGTAATGCGTACCTTATCTTTTCCAATTCCTACGTGTAAATTGTTTCCAGTTTTCAGTGAAATAAACTTTTTATAGAAGTCCTATCTATCGTTTTTTATTGATTTCAACGGTCAACGGTTCAACCGTGTTTTCTGGGATTTTGAAACACTTTTCGAAAATACTTTTTTTCAAAATATTTTTGTTATATAACATTTCTTTATATAATATTTTTACATATAATATTTTTTTATATAATATTTTTATATATAATATTTTTTTCAAAATACTTTTTTTGCCTTAAATTTCGCTGTGCACATCCTAAATTTTTCGTTAATGAATAATAAAACATTCGGAACGATAACAATTTACCTTTCGCCGACGACGTCGGTACATATCGGAACATAACCGGATCACTTTCCCTTCCATTACGATTCCTAACCGTGATCCACACCGTCACCGGCGTCGAAATCGCGACGCTTTTGTACGACGGAACGACACCCACAATGTGGGAATTGTGGTAATACTCCCCTTTCGGGAGTAAGGATGCTTCCCATATTACATCATCCTCTGTAAAACATACACATTCTCATGTAGTGATTGAATGCGAAATGTGATTCATACCACTAACCTTCGGATTTTTCCGTTATCCACACTTTACTCTCCGTCTCATCCTTGAGGAAATTCTTCCCCAACACCACCAACTGCAGTCCACCCGCGGCACTGCACTCCGTATGGGAGAGGTGGATGATTTCCGGTTGACCTGGTGCGGCACCTACAACACAGCAACGCTGTCATTTTAACAAAGTTTTATGTTTTCATATAGTTTCGACGTACTGCAGGAGATCGGTGTGGAGACGGTTTGTAACGTGAGTATCTTCCCGTTTGGCAACGGTAGAATGGCCCGGAAGGCTAGGCGCACCTTCCGACTGCGTTTCCCCCGGGATCCGCAGCCTTTGATGGGCGGGCGCGGGCAGTGTCCGTCCAGATCGGTGTTGCGTAGTTTCATGATACCCAAGTTGTCCACCCTGAAGAACAACGAGTAGATGTCGTTAATGACACTCTTTCGTCGTTAGTATCAATTTTGTGCCTTCTCAGATGACCAATACGTACTTGACGGTCCACTCACTGGCTGGACCGAGCTCCATCTGCAGTACATCGACCGAACCGAATTTGACGTAGCTACAGCCCGTGGCACGCTTCCCACCAGCCCGGATGGCGCAGTAGATGGCGTGCGGATGGACTGGTCCGCTTTCACTGGCCAGAAACACCAGGAGGATTCCACCAGCTCCGTTGTACCCGGTTAGCTGTAATCAACATATTATTCTTCAAACCCGATCAAAATAATCAACGATAAACTAGGAGTTCCGGTCTAACTTCAGGAAAGCGTACAGCGGTTAAGGTAACGATAAACAAAATTAAATAACGGTATTTTTCTTTGGAATGGGATATACCTGTACTTGGGGACACTGAGTTCGGGAACGATCTTTGATACATCCACGGCTGCCTTCCGTGCGATAACGCGCTCGATGATGTGTCTCGGGCTGTTTGATGATTTTCAGCTCTATTCCCTCCGCTCGATTCGGAAATGGCTCCGACAAAACCTTTTCATTCCTGTTTTGACAACATTTTACAATTAACATGTAAATAAAAGGCATGCATTACAATAGCTGGCATATGTAAAAACAGGAAAAGCCAATTCAAATAAATTCAAACATCAAGAAAAAGCGTGTATTTGAAAGTTTCTTTTTTTACTTAATTATTTAACTATTAATTTTACTGATTGTTTGTTTATCATTTATTTTGTTTATCTTAATTTATGTTTCTTATTTATTTGTTAACTGAATTATTTATTTATTTAATTATTATTCTAAAAATGACAGAAACGACTACTTCAAGAAATAAACCTTCCATGTTTGATGTTTCGATTTCGGCCTTACCTGGAAAGCAACGTTACCGCTGGCAACTCCGCCACCGGCACACTATCCCGCCGGAAATCCTCCGCTTCAAAGTGTTTGACCCAGCCCCCCTCCGAACTCTGCGTACTCTCGTCATGATCCACCACCTCCCCGCTGTTATGAC
>JAQGAU010003446.1:0-13213 GCA_034698045.1 Paramacrobiotus richtersi
ACCAGTGCCCGCATTGTAGCCGGTGGTTTGCTAACCTGAAAGAGCATCTGCGCCGCGAACACCGTGAGAAAGGGACTTCCATTGACACTTCCGCTAGACGAAAGGACATGTGCCACGCTTTAACTTGTCGTGAATGTGGGTTGCGATTTTCGACAAAATCCGTTCTGCAGTTTCATGAAATCAGGCATGGTAACAGCAACTGCGTGGAAAGTGTACAGCTGCCTCACAAGTGTCCAGAATGTGCGGAAACCTTCGAAGAGCTTGACGAGCTGTTTAAGCATATCGATGACCATGGGAATCAGTTGGAGAAGTGCCCAGTGTGCGTTTTGTGGTTTAGCACAGTGAAGGAACATGTGCGCCGTTATCATCCAAACCACCGAGAGAACGGGGATGCAGCAGGCATTTCCGCAAGAAGAAAGAACCTGTACCACGCTTTAACTTGCCAAGAATGTGGGTTGCGATTTTCGACAACAGCCGTTCTGCAGTTTCACAAAATCAAGCACGGTGAAAATGTGCAGCAGCTACCACAGAAGTGTCCAGAGTGTGCGGAAACGTACGAAGAACTTGATAAGCTGATCGAACATCTCGATAAACATGGAAAGCAGCTGGAGAAGTGTCCAGTGTGCGGTTTGTGGTTTAGCGCTCTGAAGAATCATCTGCGCCGTGATCATCCGGACCACCAAGAGAACCGGGCTCCAGCCGACCGCTCTACCAGAAAAAAGGACTCATACCACTCTTTAACGTGCCGTGAGTGTGGTTTACGCTTTTCCACGAAATTCGTTCTCCAGTTTCATGAGATGAAGCATGGTAGTAACAACTTCGGTGAAAATGTGGAGTTACCACAGAAATGTCCAGAGTGTGCGGAAACGTTCGAAGAACTTGTTAAACTGATTGACCACATCGATGAGCATGGCAGACAGCTGGAGAAATGCGCAGTGTGCGGTTTATGGTTTAGCTCAATGAAGCAACATTTGCGCCGTGATCATCCGGCCCACTACCTCGTGAACCCACCAGCTCGGCAATCGGGCTGTTCAGCGAATGATGCTCTCCAGAGTTTAACGTGCGATGTCTGTGTTTTGCGCTTTCCGACGGATATTTGTTTGAAACTTCATCAGCGTAAACACGGGAACGATTCGGTCCTAACGGAGGAATTTCCTCAGAAATGTCCAGAATGCGATGAAATTTTCGATGAACTTGGTGCACTGGTTGACCATATCGACAAGCACGGACAAGCTTTGAAACAATGTCCGATTTGTATGAAATGGTATGAGCACTTGAAATACCACCTATTGTACCATCATTCAGAACATCAAACTGGATCAGACAGGAATCGCTCCGGTGCAAAGTCTGGCAACCGGAATCTAACCTGTCATGAGTGCGGTTTGCGATTCTCCGAAACTTTCCTTTGTCAAATACATGAGTTCAAGCATGGAACGAATAAGTCGGCGGAGCATGTACTGTTTCCGATGGAATGTCCCGAATGTAGCGAAATGTTTGAAGAGCTGGACAGGCTCGTGCAGCATGTGGATCAGCATGGAAACCAGTTGGGAAAATGCCAAGTCTGTAATCGTTGGTCCGATTCACTGGAAGATCATATGCGTCGCAATCACTCAGAAAATCAGTTTTCGGCGGCAGAATTGTCTGCAAAGAGGAAAGACTGGTATCACTCCTTAACTTGCAGTAAGTGTGGTTTGCGATTTAGGACGAAACCTCTCCTCGAGCTTCATGCAGTGAAGCATGGAAATCATGACTTTGGGGACAGTGTGCCCGTACCGCAAAAGTGTCCGGAATGTGCAGAAATGTTTCTCGTATCGGACGATCTGGTCAAGCATGTTGATCAACACGGAAAACAATTCGACAAGTGTCCAGTGTGCGGACTATGGTTCGGTGCGTTAAGAGAACATATTCGCAGGGACCATCGAGAGCATTTTCAGGTACAATATTCTGATGCGCCTGGTAGTATTCATCACATGCGGGCGTGCACCGTATGCGGTTTACGTTTTCCCACGGTCGAGTCCTGTAATCTTCATAAATGTAAGCACGGGAATGATGAATTTACCGAAAGCATGGTGTTTCCGCAAAAGTGTCCGGAATGTGGGGAGATTTTCGAGGAACTGAACGGATTAGCCGACCATGTGGATGAGCATGGACAGAGTATGGACAAGTGTCCGGTGTGTGGAAAGTGGTATTTGGATTTAAAGCGTCATTTGCACAGTAATCATCCGGAATGGAAGAGTCAGCTGGTTTCACAGCGTGAACAAAACTGCCCCAGCACAAAGTTCCTGTCACATTATCTAACATGCCAGGATTGTGGGTTACGATTTGGAAAGAATTTTCTATGCCAGATACACGAGCACAAACACGGGAGTCAGAAATTTGCCGAAAACTTGCAGTTTCCGGTGGAGTGCCCGGAATGCGGTGAAACCTTCCATGAGTTGGCAGGATTGGCGAAGCACGTGGATCAGCATGGGATGCAGCTGGAAAGGTGCCCTTTCTGTAATCGGTGGTTCGGAGCTCTGAATGAACATACAAGTCGCGAGCATAAAGAACGTCTTCCTTTAGATCCGGTCAAAGTCTGCAAAACCAAAAACATTCACAGCATGTTGACGTGTAATGCGTGTGGTTTACGATTTCCGAGTGTTGATTTGTGTCGGCTGCATAAGTACAAGCACGAAGAAGGCGACAGTATGGAATTTCCACAGAAGTGCTCGGAATGCGAAGAGGTGTTTGAGGAACTGGATGGGCTGGTGGATCATGTCGATGAGCATGGCCAAGGCTTGGACAGGTGTCCCGTCTGCGATAAGTGGTACTTACATCTGAAAACTCATCTCCGCCGTGATCATCCCAAGTCGAAAGCTGCACTGAAGTCAGAGCTGAGCGCAGATTCCGGGAAACGGTTTATGCATCATTATTTAACATGCGGCGAGTGTGGTTTGCGATTCCCGACACATTTCCTATGTCAAGTCCACGAATCCCAACACGGAAATAGCCCATTGGCTGAAAGCTTGCATTTTCCACGGAATTGCCCAGAATGCATCCAGACGTTCGAAGAAATCGGGAAATTGGTGGAACACGTGGCGGAGCATGGGAAGCAGCTAGAGAAGTGTCCGGTATGTGGCCGATGGTTCGGTGCGCTATCACAGCATCTGCTGCGGTTTCATCCGGACTGTCACGATTTGGAACTGTCTGGAAACGATTCTGCGAAAAAACAGTCATTCTTTCGTGTGACTTGCAGGTAGGTTTAGAAATATTGTCTGTATGCATTACTGGTGTAAATATCTTTCTTTCCTCTATGAACTTTCCTTTTTCCTGTTCGTGCACCTTTGTTTCTACTTTGTATCTTTTTCATTTTCCCTTTCCTTTTTTGTCAAAAAATGTGAATATTTCGTTCCATAATTCTCACGATATCACTGCTGGTAAACGTATGACACGAGTCTGCTTGCAGCGATTGTGGTTTGCGTTTTGCCACGGACTTCCTCTGTAAGCTCCACGTATACAAGCACGGGAGCACAGCCTATGCCGAGAGTTTGCGTTTTCCCCGGAAGTGTCCAGAATGTCGGGAAGAGTTCGTAGAAGTAAACGCCTTTGTGGAACATATCGAGCGCTACGGCCGACAGCTGGAGCAGTGTCCGGTATGCAACAGGTGGTTCGGTGCAGTGAAAGAACACTTGCGACGGGATCATCCCGAGTATCACCCCGTTAAAAGGTCTAATCCAGCCAAAAAGAGCAGCTATCATTCATCTAATGGATACCATACCTGCAGTCAATGTGGAGTCCGATTTACAAGTGAAACTCTTTGCCGAACTCACTTACTGAAACATGGGCGTGTCCACAGCGGGAACAGTGTGCGTCTGCCGCAGAATTGTGTGGGATGTGATAGGGTGTTTGAACGTCTGGAGGAATTTGTGGAGCATGTTGATGAACATGGATATCATCAGACTGAGAAGTGTCCGGAATGCGGGCGATGGTTTGGAGATTTGAAGAAGCATCTTCGTCGCTGTCATCCGGAGTATCGTTCTCCGTCTCTGCGTTTACCAAAAGAACGAAGTTCGCCCAAGGAACGAATTTGTCCGAAGAATGGGTGCGATTATGTGACGTGCAACGAGTGCGGTTTGCGATTTTCGACAGCTTTCATGTACAAACTCCATGGACGCAAGCACAATAATAAAAAGAAACCCCTTAAAAGCGTAAAGCTTCCACAAAAATGTGCGGAATGTGACAAAATATTCACGGAATTAGATCTCCTGGTGGAACATGTCGAAGAACACGCAAAGCGGACGAAAAAGTGTCCAGTTTGTAATCGGTGGTTTGGTGGTCTGCATAGGCATATGCGAAAGGATCATCCGAATCACGAGCACTTGCCACTGAATTCCGATCTCGATACCAAAAATGGATTGCTTTATGTGACCTGCAGCACGTGCGGATTGCGATTTACCACTGAATCTCTACGCCAGATTCATGATTTCAAACATGGGAGTACCGGCGGTGTCGATACCCTAACATTTCCCCAAAAGTGTCCAGAGTGTGATGAAACATTTGGAGACCAGGATGAATTGGTGGAACATGTAGATCAACACGGAAAACAGATGAAACAGTGTCCGGTGTGCGGTCGATGGTTCGATCAGTTGAGGAAACATACGCTCCGCTATCATCCCGAGTATCACCAGCTGCGAGCCAAAACGACTGGTTTCACATGCAACGATTGTGGTATACGGTTTCCGACTGATATTGTGTTCGGTTTGCACCAAGTCAAACATGGGAAAGAGTACAATGATATGGAATTTCCGCAACAATGTCCTGAATGTAATGAAACATTCGAGCAGCTCGAAGCATTGGTCGATCATGTTGACGAACACGGGAGAGATTTGGTTAAATGTCCTGTATGTGCGCGATGGTTTACCGAATTGAGGGAGCATATGCGCCTAAGCCATCCAGGTGCTGACCGAGTGAAGGCTCCGCAACCGATTTATTCCAGGTACGAGTGGAATGAAAACGGCCTTCTCCTTGAACTTAACAAAATTAATCAGTTAAAGATGGTTCATTCAGGTTTAGAATAGGGTATGCTGTGTTGGTAATTTATATCGATTCTTTTGCGAAGCTCCCGTTTGTGGCTATAGTTCGGATCCCGGGGACACTTGGTCAGGTCGGAATCAGACCTGCAAGGAATGCGGACTACGCTTCGCCAGCTGGTTCCTTTTCCGGCTCCATAATTACAAGCACGGGAACGATAAGGACTGGGCGAACATAGAGTTCCCGCAAAAATGCCCTGGATGCCAGCAAGTGTTTGAGGGATTGAATGAGCTGACCGAGCATGTTGATGCGCATGCCGAAGAGCTCCGGAGATGTCCAGTGTGTAATCAGTGGTTCAAGGAGTTGGTGGAACATGTCCGCCAGCGCCATCGGGCGTATTACGATCGAATAACGTCTGACTCGAAACACGCGAAGGTCAGTAACTTAACAAGACAGGTATTAGAGAAATGGAATCATGAACTGCGAGAAAAGAATTTTCACTTGTAGCTAGACGTTTGTATTATCGATTGTGGTGTACAGTCCCAGTTGGTTTGAACTCGCCGCTACTCTACGATTATCGGCACCGAAGCGGCAAATCCTAATCGGCATCGTACTTATTGTTGGAAACTAACTGTTTTCATATGTTGATGTGTTATCACGGAAGAAACCTAAATTTCCGAAATCATAATCTTATTATTCTGTGGTACGCATTTCTTTCTCTGTTACACAGATATGCAATATTGTTTAAATTGACACTAATGAGCAGGAATTATCTACGTCGAGTCATTTTACCACGGTCAATATTCAATGTTGATAAAATTGTACTTGTATTTTCCAGAACTATAAAGAAACAGCCGAATCCAGTATATGTCACGAAACACCGGCAAACGGCAGTGAAATTAACGGACAAGTGGAGCATGACGAAATGGATGAAAGTTCCCACACTGAAATTGTTTCGCCGAATAAATGTGTTATATGTCACCGCCATTATGCAAACCTGGACGCCCTCAATAAACATATCAAAGAACACAAAGGAAGTAACGGATTCACATGCAGTGTCTGTCCCGAACATTTCCCAGTTTACCGTTTATTATCGCGCCACGTAACCGATGACCACCATCCAGCGGACTCTGCCGCGCGGTATGCATGCACGATCTGCAGGAGTGCATTCTCGCAGCCGGCCGACCTGGAATTCCATCTCTTTACCCATGATACCGAGCTGCAGTTCAAGTGCGATGCAGTCCACTGCGGAAAACGGTTCGTATCGGCGAAAAGTCTGCAAGGTCATGTGGCGAATGTGCATGGCAGTCGGAAGCGGAAGAGGAGATGAGGGACGAGTATTTCGTGAGAAAAACGGACAAGGAATGATTATCTGTTTTGGCTTACCGAATGCGTCGGTGGTTTGCCATGGTTTTCTCCACTTTTTTGCTTTGTTTTTGCTGTATCGGCACTAATAGAGGTAATGAACTTTTCCTTTTGTTTTTTGTAATTGGTATATGGATTGGTAAGATTTACGGACTTTTTCTGAAGTTCGTACAGATTTTTTCTTTTGGTGATACGTAGTGTTTCAGAATGAGCCAAATGTTGTAATCTCGCGTTACAGGATGCTGAACAACCTGCGGTTTTTATGCAACGTAGATTTGTTAATGTTGATGTTATATATGTAATAAAAACGACGACAATTACATCATGCTGTTTCTTACTCGTTCACCGAATTTTTATTACCCTGGAATGCTGATCTTCCTCGAATGATTTAGTTTTAACACTCTTATAGAGCAGAATTCGGACATCAGGTTGTACAGAACATCGATAGCTGCTACGAATACAGATCTGTACATCGGGCGCATAGTCCATTAATTTTTCCATTGAAACAAACTTATGGAGCATTGCATTGATGCTAAGTGGCCTACATGGTTTGCATTCTACGTATGCATATCCGATTGATGACTGATACGGCTGGAAAGGCTTTCTCTTAACAAAAAAACCCTCGGTGGTTCCCTGTAGTGTAGGAAACGATAAAATTTTGCCGGGTACTATTGTTCCACGTTCGATAGCAATCGTATCCGACGGCCTTTTACTTCTGTACCAGTTTTTTACTTTGACCGTCTATATTCAATAGTACTGTTCAGCTGATAAAGATTCTAACAACTTGCCACAGCAGAGAATTAGTAACGGCGCACAATCAGTAAAAGTGGCGGTTTGAGTGGCTGTCATTTCGCTGTTTCCATACATTAAGTGTATTTCCCACTATTTGCTAAATTAGCTGGTGTCATTCATTCTGGAATTGAGATATTATCATCCCTAGCGTATTCTGGTTGGTGCAGGTACGCTATACTACGTAACCTGAGCAAAGGTCATACGGTAGCCTTCCAAGCAGTCTAGCGATTCCCACTAAATCAGTACATCGCATGTGTCTAACACAATACGTCCGCGAAACGCGTGACCTGGATTGTAGCCATTTTTCAGATAGGTTTCGTTGGTTCAATGAATGCTGGATGATTAGTGGCCAGTCTCGTAATAGTCGATTGGAATCGAAATTGGCTACACACTAAACAAACTGAAATTTCCACGCACGTGCCGGTCTAACCGCACATTTGTCTTAGTTGTCTGTTTCATCGGAATTAACGTTAATTGTTTGCCCAATTTATCCGGACGACTTTTCAATTTTCGTCATGGATCCTTTGCTAATAGCACCGCTTGAGTTGGTGGACCCGGAAACGTATATGCTGATGCGGGCGGAACGACAACAGCAAGTCAATACAATTAGCTTGATTGCCTCGGAGAACCAGACCAGTTGTGCTGTTCTGCAAGCGTTGTCCTGTGCGTTACATAATCGGTATTCCGAGGGATATCCAGGAGCTAGGTAAAGATCCTTCGTCTGCTAAAGAAAAATCGTGTTAACTTTTTTTACTCTGTTCATATATATTTAGTATACATATTATATATATTTAGTATACATATTATATATATTTAGTATTTAGTATAATTAAAACGCTCATAAATTCGTCAGCAGCATGTTTTGTAATTTAGTCAATCACCTGCATTATGATGAACATTCGATGTCGCTCTCACGGGTTCTGAACTGTACAGTAATTCATATTCCACGACTGTATATCATTGTACTTCGAAAGCGCCGATTGATTATAACTTTTCGGATTAGCCACTACCTTCGGCGTATGCTTAGGTATTACGGCGGACAAGAAGTGATAGATAAAATCGAAAGACTATGCCAACTACGCGCTTTGGAACTATTCGGGCTGGATCCGCAGAAATGGGGAGTGAATGTCCAGCCACTCTCGGGATCTATTGCCAACCTGGCCGTTTATACTGCACTGGTGAGAAACTGGTAATATTGTCATCAGGAACGCGAAGTTCTTTGTTACGTTAGCTAACATCAGAATCTGTTAGTTCCCTGCAGCGTAACAACTTTCAAGTAGCATATTTTTTTATTTTGTTCGTTTGACAATGATGCATATATGAGTATGATAATTATAATTATACCGGTACAGCAGACGAACAAGCTATCTAACAGACTCCAAAGTGCGAACACACATGTGCTGCGTTTGTGAAAAAAAGTAGTTTGTTACCACGAAGTGTTAAACTGATTAGTAACATTTTCATGCACATTTTGGATGCCAGGTAAAAGCAATAACATGTAAGTAATAAAAGGAATATCTTGGTTCTGAAATCAATGTACTGATTAAATATTAGGATATGAATCTGCATAACAAATTTATTTTATAGTGCCAAATCTAGTTTTTAACTATTTTTACGGTTTAAAATGAGCCATTTTACATAATTTTGTTGGCTCGTCACTCATAAAGTTGCGTAACAGAAAACGTGTAAGAAAACGTATAAGAACTTCTCACAACGTCCAGTACAAGTGCTTCACAGTATATGTATTTACTGTCAACGGAAAGTTGGTTTGTTGATTCACATGTATCAGGTTGGACCGCATGGCCGTATAATGGGACTGGATCTGCCGGACGGAGGGCATTTGACACATGGATACATGACTGGGAAGAAAAAAGTTTCAGCTTCATCCATATATTTTGAAAGTCTGCCGTACAAGGTTGACCCACAAACCGGACTGATTGACTTTGATTTGCTACGAAAAATGGCAGTATTATTCAGACCAAAAATTGTGATTGCCGGTATGTAAAAATTTTAGTAATCGGGATTCTGTAACCAAGCTTTACTCAAAATATCAGCGAATCGTAATCGTTACGGCAAGAGTCCAAAAAAGTTAATAAAACAATTTCCAATTACCAATTTCCAAATATGTGCCGCTATATAAAACCTTTTTTAGGGATTTACAATGCGAACACTCTTATACCGAGAAAAGCACGTTAATGCTGTGAACAGTTGTGTTTTTTCTTTATTCACAGGCGCAAGTTGTTATCCCCAGCAGATCGACTACAGCAGATTCGCCGACATATGTTCGGAATCAAATTCTATCCTTATGGCTGATATTTCCCACATTAGCGGACTAGTCGCCGCACGTCTCCATCCCAGTCCATTTGAGCACTGTGATGTTGTTACAACATCCACGAATAAGACACTGAGAGGACCGCGTGGGGCTATGATTTTTTATCGCAGAGGTAAATATTTTAACGAAACAAAATTATCTGTATAACCTTTCGGTGGAGCGAAACTTCAACATTAGCTATGAGACATAGAAAACAGAAAATAACAAAAACTATAACAAATAAAAATTTGTTTTAATATGTTATGACACACTGTTTGCAGTATGATACACATTTTTCTTCGGGATATCTGAAAATCTGTAATGCATACTTGCATGCATACAGTTAAAAACTGACCAACTAACAGTATTTGAAGTTTTTGAGTGATGCATAACGAACACATACATCTGTTTACTTGAACAGGTGTGAAGCAAGCGGATGAAAACGGCAAAGATGCAATATTATACGATTTTGAAAAGCGCATTAATGACGCTGTTTTTCCGGGACTACAGACGGGACCCCATAACAACACACTTGCAGGTGGGTAAATTAATCAACGAAAAAACTGGACGATAAACATATCTGTATATGTAAAAAATCGTCTGGATATGGTTGCAGCTTTACTTGTTGCATTGAAACAAGCCAAAACCAAGCAGTTTGAAGCTTACCAATGGCAGGTCATCAGTAACTGCAAAGCGTTGGTGAGGGGCTTACAAAACCGTGGATATACGATATCAACAGGTATGTAATATGCTGAGTTCGCTGTTTTCAAAACTGATTCAACAATCTGACATAGAATATCGATTTGTTACGGTCGTTCGAAAAGCGATTAGAATCAATTGTGATGTATTACCGAGCGCATTTAGTTGTCGAAAGTACGCTAAGCGCGCATATAGATGTAGACAATTCAGTAATACAGATCGACGGTTAAGTAATACGAGTGATTGCAGATAGCAACAATACATTTTCTTTCTATAAAATATGATTTGGAAGAAAAATTATTGTTCCGTATATCGATTGCGGTCCAATATACAACTGAACACATGATCAGTGCACTGAAACCATGGGCTAAAAGTGCTGCTAGTACGTTAGAAACTGCCTAATGTAATATTTTCTTTAGACGTTAACGCTAAGATAGATGTTATACGTTAGTTTATTTTAAAAACGTTATTAGACTTTACATGCAACGATACGAGCACAGTTAAGGGTACTCGTACTCGTAGTATTGCATATAAGTCAGTATGGAACCTTATGCATCTATGTATGTTTTACAGTAAGAAAACCTTAAAAGTAAGTAAAATATTCTTATCACTTTGCAGTTATACAGACTGTCGTAGAGAGATGAGACAAAAATTAACTGTTTCAAATATGCAACAGGTGGAACGGAAACCCATCTATGCCTTCTTGACCTTCGTCCAACCGGGATGGATGGTGCTAAAGTGGAACGCGCCCTGGAAGACGCAATGATCATCTGCAACAAGAACACATGTCCGGGCGATAAGAGCGCTTTACGACCGAGTGGTATCCGCCTGGGCTCTCCCACAATGACCACACGGGGACTAAAGGAAGAGGACTTTGATGCTATTGCTGAGTTTATTCACAGAGGTAAACCAGAGTAATCAAAAATGTTACTGAAAAAAATCATACTAATGATAAACATTACGTACAATAGATAAGTATATATCCAAGGAAAATAATATTCAGTTGTGCAACAGCGAAGATTATGTGGACGCACATTTGATGATCAGGATGCGTTAACATTTGCAATTTTCAACAGGTATTCAGCTTGCCAGCACCGTCGATCATGCAGCGGTGGCTGGTCGACGTTCGTCAACTTCTAAAAAATGTAAGCTCATGTCCAAAGAGCAGTATCAAATGGAGATAGAGCAGCTACGCTCGGATGTGGTAACCTTTGCCAGCCGTTATCCCATCGCAGGACTTCCAGATAGATGAAGCATTAAAACACAGAGCAAAGAAATCCTTAATTTTTTGTGTGTATTTGTGTGCTTGCTATTGCAATAATAATCTCACTGTGACCTTTGAGACAGTGAATGGTTTAAGGGAGACATTTTGCTGCTTTTGTTGTACAAAAGATTAATCGTTTATAATTGTGACTTGTATCAGTTGTATGGGATCGTGCAGCACTGTCCGCATGTACAGAAGAATGGAGAAACCATAAAGCTGATCTATATGATTTGTATTTAGTATGTAAGATAACTCATCCAGCAACGTACAGTATTGCAACGTGCAGCGCATGTCGATAGCATACAGTTGTTAGAAAAAAACGAAAGGTTGCAAAATAATGAGTTTGTACTGTACGAAATGCACGATGAACTTATCATTTAATTCTGAATGGACTTCACACCAAACTTCATCTAACATAGACAGGACTAGCACAAAGCGCAATAAGAAAATAGTCTCAAAATACAACCATTTCCCAAATATTGCGAAATGATATATTTTTGCACAAAATTAATGACCTGCAGGACGAAAATCGGTAATATTCGAATATCAGCGTCCAGGAAATCGTAAAAGCATGTTGATATCCGGCACGGTGAATCCGTTCCGTGGACGGGGAATTTGCTGCCGTGATCGGGCTTTCTCCTGTGTATGCCGAAAGACCGGTCGACTGAACGCGGGATGTGTTATGCCCGGCAGGAATCGCCATTGTGTCCCACCGGATGGTTGCCATACCATCGTTTCTTTATCAGATGGAAATGGGTTCAGACCACTGCTTTCCGTATTGCTATCCGCGCCAGTACGATAACGCTGCTGGAAACTATTCGTACTTTTTGCCGGTCGATATCCACTGCCATGGAAAAGGGCAGTAGCATTTCCGGTAAGGATGAAAAACAATAAGACCGAGGTAGAAATTAATATGTTATGACCTTGCGAAATGCTACACAACGAAAAATGCATTTCTGAAAATAATACACTGAATTTATGAAAACCAAGTTGTAGCAATATGTCTGCATACCAGTTTTGGGTCTGGGCTTTTATACGCGAGTAAATCGAGTGTGACCTAGGATTTTGTATAAGATTTCATATGACTCTGGATAAATTGAATACTTTGTTCTCTTTCCAATCTGCGTGGGTTTCAGTTAAGTAGTTATAATTCTCCCGCAATACGTACGTATTAATGCGGGAAAATTATGGCTAACTGAAACCCACGCAGATATATATGCGCGTATATATACGTTGCATATACCACGAGTAATCAGCCAAATATGCAGCGGCTAATTGTAAGTGATCCAAAAGAGCAAAATTAACAGCGGTGAAGTAGGTAAGAAAAATTACGTCCAGTTATAAGCCGACTGCCGATTAGTAGGACAGCGGATTACTGCGCTGATCTTTCATGACTTTGTGTGCCCTCCAAGCTTCCAATTAAATGTATTTTAATTGTTGTTAATGTTGGAAGGAGACGCCCACTAGTTGCCCCCTTCCGTTGTTCGTGGTGCACCTTGCCCCTCTTGTCGTGTTCGCTAGGCTTGTACAATTTGCATATAGATAGCTCACTTCTCGATGGTCTGACTGTTATGCTATTCAGCTGCATTTGTTCGATTTTGCGATCAGACTTGCGCTGTTTTGCACACATCGCGAACCTTTCCTAAGGCCACCAAGCACGCAGTAGGAGCAATAACTACCGCCTCTCTGTTTTTTAGTTTGATCAGTGTGAGATTTTTGCCGATTTTTCTCCGAAAAATTGCACATTATTCCATTTTAAGTAGAAGCAGGCC
>JAQGAU010003447.1:0-13210 GCA_034698045.1 Paramacrobiotus richtersi
CGGTCGCGAGCTAAGTGTATGCTGCTGCACAGTTGCTCGCACCTCCTGTGGCCACCGTCCTTTCAGCCTCCACGCCTTATACACCCACACACGGAGCTCGTTTCCGGCGTCCTTGCTTCATGGAAATATAACATTAACATATGATATGTTAATGTTTCTACACTCTTGCAAGCGGAACTCATTGCTTGGGATTACAAGATACTTCGTCGGTCAACGAGCTTTCTAAAGATTTTCAGCTTCTCGTTGTTGTTCGCTAAATGTTGTATTCCTATAGCTCGAATGCAGCAGGTCTTTCAGCTCATACAAACTCAGATGTTATCTGGGGTAATAACGGTGAAAGCAGACGATAGTTGTTGCCCGTTCGTTAACCAGACAAAAAAACTTTCGAACGGGAATCTTTTCTAAGCGAGCAAAGCATGGAGACACATGTATCATGTATGTAGACTTACGACATACTGCGGCATGTCGTAGACGTGAGGCATTCATAGGATGACAGATGCATCAGCGGATCCGCATTAAGTAACCCAGCTGTAAAAGCATCGGTTTCGTCTTCTTTTTCCTGTCAGTTGCTCGAACGACAGAGGTGCACTTTTGGGCACTGATCCCAAAAAATTAATAATTTACTGGCAAAGAAAGTGTCTGCGGTCGCCGGTTGCTATGAAACTTTCTTTAATAGCATGAAAAAGCAACGACTGGATCAAAAGCAATGTCGCCGGTCTGGTTGCCACTTGCGTCCACACACCAGCGTCCTCCGTATCCCGTTTGCAGTTTACTCCAGGAGCCATCCACATTACACTGCGGCACGTAATTGTCGCTGGCGGTCACTACGTAAAGCGACTTATTAATCAACCTGTGTTTTACAAGACATTCCTTACAGGACTGAGCTTACGGCTGGAATCCATCTCTTGACTTTGCGCTAAACTACATTTACAGCCTCCAAGGTTTTTGAACCGTTTTTCTTCCTTCGAAAAGCGGATGCATGCAGATTGGCAGTACGCTTCCTTGGCACACTCTGTGCTGCAGTTATCCCCACAAGGCTTGGGAGGAAACGCTCCGTCTGTAGTACCTCCTCGATTATTGGAACAGAAGTTCTAACCAAACCATCTGGCTATGCAGTTGTAGGTACCGTCGGGGTTGCATTGTAAAGATGAGAGGTCAAGGGCTAGTAAGATGGATGTTATACTGTAAAAATCTAATTATGTGAGGAATTCAGATCTCACCTCCAGAACATTCCAGCTGAAGTCCGCCTATTCGTCGTGGATTGCACTGGCAGAATTTTTGATTTTGATCAACAAACCTGCCGTTGGGTAGAGTGAAACTGTTAGTAGCACTACACTGAGCTCCATAATCCGGAGGAAGGGTAGCAAAGTGACAAAGCGGACTATCAATAGTTGTAGTTGGGTTAGATGGTGCTGGCGTCTGTGTTAGAACGCTGTGAACAAATACAAAGGCAACAATAAGGATCAAATCGATTAGCATCTTGCAACACATATTTGATTTGCCAGGCAAAGCAAGGGTGGAAAACTTGGGTTTTGATCAATCAAGAGCTAGAATTTGGCTGTCGCTTGGATCTTTTATTTCGCGAAAGGCACGACACGGTGGTCGCCGTCGGCGTTGCGGATATTTATAAAATACTGCTTCGCCGCGCGTTCGTAGAATGCAGATCACTAAAGAAATAAGCGGTTAGCCTGAGTGTTGCTAGATCGTTCAGCATGCAGCGATACGGTTATTACCATCGCACAGATAGAAAACCACAGCCAGTTGTTTTAATTGTCACTTTCTTATGCCACTACCGGATGCACGGTTGTTACATAATAATTATTATGTATTTACTAGTACGTGTGTTTAATTCGGTCGTTCGGGTAATGTTGTGCGGCTGCACTATGGTAACAATAATCTTACCTAATACCTAAACGCGAAAAAATGCTCGAAGCATGTACCGGTGAATCATTATGGCATACGTTCACTGAGTTATGAACTTGCGATCATGTTCGGTCGACAAGAACTTTTGCATCATTTCTTACATCAAATTTTGCCACACTGCGCGCAGCCAGGTATAAAAGTATGAAAGCATTACCTGGAGTTATCCGGTAAACGCGTATAAACTTTAAAGACCCGTAAAGACGGGTACAGGCACCAGAGGTAAAGGCTCTTTCCTGCGCGACTGCCGAATAAAGCGTAATGGCTGGTAAGAGCAGGTAAAGTCGGTAAAAATTGGCAAAGATGGGTAAAAGCCGGTTAAGTTTGCCGGTGATAGTCAATACCAGGCATACCAACCTTTAAGACATCCCAATAGTTCCCCTTACAAACGCTTACCAATCTCTAACCATCTTACCGGCCTTTACTAAAGGTGTTCCCGACGTGTGCCTGCTATGGAGGGCATTCACGCACGCTATGCTCAGATGTTCTGCATTTCTCCGTGCAGTTTTGTACTTCTGCTAGGACAGAAACATTTAAAGAAATAAGCGGAATGATTCTTCAGCCTGAAATCTGGTATTCGAACATATTTTTGAGAGAATGGGCGTTGCCTGGTACGCGTAATAAACTTGTTGCAAATGTGTACTGACAGCCACTATTATTATAAACGAATTTCCACATGTACATGGTACACGCGGGTCACATAAAAATATATATTCACGTCGGAACTTTCTTAGCTACAGTACAGTGACTGGAATGCCCAAACTGTACAAGTGACAAAAATTATCCTTTCCCAAGTACCAGTACTCACGCAACAACAGATTTTAACTGAAGGCCTTTTTTATTGTTGAATATACTAACTTCTCACAGTGTACTAAGCTTTTATTACTCTCGTACACATTTACGAAAGTCACAAGAACTGAAGTCCACGTCATATTTAGGTCGCTATACATTACGAATTTCTTTCACGTGGAATATTCTAGCAGATAGGCCCATCAACTGACATCTCTCCATTTTGGTTGCCGTTGGAATCCACACACCACCATGCTCCGTAACCGGTTTGCACTTTGTTCCAGGACCCATCTTCATTGCACTGCGGAACGTAATTATCGTTTGCAGACCCTTCACAGTTAAATACATTTGGAACGGAGTTAGACGTATCTGCGCAGACGCCACTGAGTTGCTGATTCTGCGCTTTCACACATGAACAACTGCGTATGTTCTGGAATTTGCGAAGATCCTTCGAGTAGCGTATACATGCCGGTTCGCAGAATCCCAGGTTACAGGCTGGCTGAGTGCCGGGTTGGGATGGCGACGGCGTCGGACCGATTAAGCAGACCGCTCTTCCAGTGAACCCTTGTGTGTATATGCAGTTAAATGTCCCATCGGTGTTGCAGCGGTAGCTGTTAAAATCAGCTCCTGAAATGGACGAACATTTTATCAGTCAGTCACTGTTATTTAACTGTAAATACGGCTTATCATCGTGAAATTTTGACGCCTAGTTTTGACGCCTAGACACCTCGCAAGCTGCCACCACTTTACCTCCTTGGCAGAAGGCTCGTTGAGTAGCTAGCACGACCACGGCGCAGTCACAAAATCTGCTGTACTCGTCCACAAGACGACCACTTGGAAGCGTGAAACTGTTAGTCGCGTTGCACTGCGATGCATAGTCCGGCGCGGGTGTAACGGCGTCACATCCTGTCACGGTCGTGGTTGTATCGGTTGTGGTGCCTGTCGTCGTCCTCGTTGAAATTGATGTCGCACTTGGATAAGCATCTGGTACATTTTGAGAGCATACAAAATTGATCAGGAAAAAAAGTCCGCTTACAACGAAGCGCATTGTTAATGTTCCCAGTGTACGAGGATGTATAAACAAACGAAGTGCTCTCCTTGGTCTTTTTAAGAGATATCCTGTCAAAGACGCAAATTAATAGAGGCAGAGTAAAACAGTTGTTTGTAAAAGCTCAGCTAAATGCCCTGTCGTTCGTTTGAGTCCATATTGAACGTTTCCACTCTCGGTGTTTAAGCCGAAGTCATAATTTCTTCTGACATAAGAAACGTTCGGGCAACGAGCTTTTCAAACACATCAACTTTCGTTAATTACGACAATGTCGTAAGCTCATGACTTCGAGGCATGGAATTCTTTCGCAGTTGATAAATCCGGATTTTTTGTACACATCGGCTTGATAACTCTTTTTATAAGGATCTTCCAGTTTTATATTTACCATAGAAACTATTAAACCTGTATCGCGCTTTGAGCTTAACGCAGTGCTCGTCACAGACGTGATGGTAAACTAGTTGAGACAAAAGTTACCATATCTAACATGAAATTAAAATAAACGAGTCGGCACATATTAGCAGGTTTTTGCTGAACTGCATTCGCCAAAAAATTCAGCATCAATGGCATAATGTTTAAGTAATCACCGTTGCAAAAGCATTGACAAATCCGGTAAGTTGAGCAGCATTCACAGATCAGGCGAGTCGAATCATTCCATATTCAAGCACTGGTTCGGTCTCTTTATCGAATCGACATTTTTGGAATTTTTATTGCGCCAGCAATATTTCTGTGCTGTCGCCAAATAGCGGTAAGTCACTCTGAGTAAAATTACCGCCTGACGAACGACACACGCCGTATATTGTTATCACTCGGTCTTTTTCAGTTGGATAAAACAGCAATCAGTACGTTTGTAACTGAAATAAATTTAATCGACAATAAATCTGTATTAAGACAACCCATCTGTTAGCAAAAACGTGGAGATTGTCGTATTTAGCCCACTAATGTTCGTAACGATGTTGTGTACTTGTGGCGACAATGACATGAGTATATTCTAAAACAACAGCTGCAACTGCCGCTTATTTCTACAAACAGCTTTCCGAACTAATTCTAAGCATTCGCATTTATTTGAGGTAGACCTTCCTATCACGAAATTGTCCAACAAGCGATGTCCGGTACAAACATATTGTCTTGACGTAATTGTTAAAGGAAGATTTCGTCCAGGTCGGAATCCACATATTTGCTAAACTCAATCCACATCAACAGTTGGCTACAAATACTTATGCACATTTGGAAAATTGGCTACCTTCTTACACTGTACTAATTTGCATGTGTGGGTCTATGCCAACATCCCGTAAAGTAAGTTAAGCAACCACATACAAACAGTTACTATCAGGTGGCCAGCGTATCCTATGGGCAGCTACTCACCCGACAGCGAGCTACATTCGCGTTGGAACTTTCTTATACCACAACTTTGTTAACTAAAGTGATAGGAATGGCCTGATGGCTGATAGTACAAGTGGCAGAAATGATCATTTTTCCAGATGCCGGTACTCACGTAAGAGACAGATTTTAACTAATGGCCTTTTTTGTGGTTGACTATACTAAACTTGTCACAGTACACTAAAATGTCAAACTTTTATGAATTTTTATAAAAAGTAATAAAAATTATACTCTATGTTATATTTAGTTCATAACGCTTAGCGAATTTCTTTGACATGGAACCTTCTAGCAGACAGGCGGATAGGCTGCGTCAAATGACATCTCTCCATTCTGGTTGCCGTTGGAATCCACACACCACCAGGCTCCGTAACCGGTTTGCAGCTTCTTCCACGACCCATCTGTATTGCATTGCGGAACATAGTTGTCGTTTGCAGTCAACTGGCAGGTTTGTACATGTGGAATGGAGCTGGACGTATCTGCACAGGTGGAATTTAACTGCTGGTTTTGCGCTTTCATACATGGACAATTGCGGTCGTTCTGGAATCTGTTAAGGTCCTTTGAGTAGCGCATACATGCCGGTTCGCAAAATCCCAAGGTACACGGTTCACTGCCGGGTCGGACTGATGCTGAATCGATTAAACATCTTGGCGTTCCAACAAAGCCACCTGTCCTTATGCAGTTAAATGTCCCATCACTGTTGCAGCTGTAGACGAAAGCATCAGCTCCTGAAACAGATAAACAAACAAATCAGTGTACCGCTGTTGTGTTACTGCAAACACGTTATAACAGCTTAAACGGCAGACGCCTAGTTTACTTTCCGGAGCAAGGATAACTCGCGAGTTGCACTGCCGCTTTACCTCCTAGGCAGAAGACTCGTTGAGTAGCAAGCATGACCTCCTTGCAGGCACAAAATCTGTTGTACTCGTCCACAAAACGCCCATTTGGAAGCGTGAAACTGTTTGTGGCAGTACACTGCGCCCGATAATCTGGAGCTGGTGTTATTCCACCGCACTCTGGTCGGATTCCGGAAGGTATTCCCGTTGTAGACTGTGCGGAAACGTGCGCTTTTGCGATGAGCAACGCGCTTAAACAATACCACATTAGTGACGCAGTATACATTTTGCACGGCCGTTCGCCTAAACAAATGGCAATAAAACTAATGTAGATGGTAGAAATTCATGGAGAAATATCAGCGGGTACAATAGCTTTTATTCCGCGGTAGCGTTGCCCAGAGGTAAACATTTTTCTGCTCGCACAGATATACTAACCATGCAATCGACAAGCCAACGAACTTGCAGCAACGAGGACATCCGGTCCAGTTACCTTTTACAGTGCATGCTGTTATTAGAAATCGGCAGTGTTGTATGACGGACAATCCGAGTTATCCTGCTACATCGATGCTTCTGTGCATAGCGGTTTCGGCTGATCGGAAAGGTCAATGACACCCATTATAGTCAGATAGGCTCGTTCATTTCTGAAAAAATTCGTAGCATAAATTACGGTTTCCATCTTGCCCTCAGCGGAATATTCAAGATTCTGTAAGTTGGGGTATGGATGTCAGGATCTGTATGGGATCTTTATGTAGCATATGTGAAGCAAATTCTCAGAAAATTTTGATGCCGCCAGCAGTTTCACACTTTTGATATGAACCAGAAATTTTACGCTTAAGTACTTTAAGGTTACAGTATTTTGCTTTTAAGCAAAATAATTTTTCGTTGCAAATATTCCTTTCATTCCGCAGCAAACTAGTTTCCTCTGACGGTAATCTGATGTAGCCTTGTGTGCGTAAGCGGACAAAACTACTTCCGTATGATCGCAGTCGGCAGGGCAACGAGCGTTCGAGCAACGACGACTTCCGGTTGGTTCCGCACGTAACTTCAAACAGCGATCAATTTTGTAACATCGTCAGTAATAAATTTTCCCCTTTCGGGCCGAACATCATTTTGTCGACATGATAACGGGGATATTAAATCAAACTCATGGTCTGCATTGATACTTAGCAAACCGTCAGCTTTGAACCCGATTTAATCGTGGTTAACAAACGGTCCGGATGTATCTTCCCACAAGAAGTTCTAACAACCATGCATACAATCTCCTGAACTGTAAGAGCACGTGGCAAAATTTATCATTTTTGCGGCTGGGAGTTTGTACATGACATTTCTGCCGCTTGCAGTGGAGAAAGAAAGCACCGCAGTTTATTTTGCAGGTTGTGAGGCTTCGGGTGACCATGTACCAAGAATCTGGCTAACGCCCCAGTTTACACCGTCACACATTATGTATATGGTCCCCTGCATTGCACTAAATAAAAGCTCTCACTTCACGATTAATTAACTGAGTTACAGCAGTACTCGCATTTGCCAACTAATAACTTTTTATGCTTAATTCGAGCGACAACAAACAGACAATGTAATGTGCTGTTAACGCGACGCTTACAGTTAGAAGACGAAGCAAATCAGCAGATGTGCACGTACGCAGTTTGCAGGACTTAAGCAGTGATATCAATATATCAGATTCAATATACTTTCAGTACGTTTTCAAAAGTATCCAAAGAATTGCAGTTGTAAGACACATATTGATATGCTTCGGTAGCTTCGCTAAGATGTGGGATATGGAAGTACATGTAAACCATACATGACAATTACAAAAAGGTAGTTGCAGGATCTATAAACACCACTCTCAGGGTTGCAGATCCATGCCAATTATTCGAACTGACTCATTGCTGCCGAATCCTGATCGCTGCAAGTTGCTGCAACCGCCAGATTATAACAAGCTTTCGCTCATCAGCGGGCTCGTCTGCGAAAGTACAGTCGGTTCAACATTAAAGCGTGCTGATAAAGTACTGACTAAACTTTAAGCACGGCTACAGTTGAACAATTTGTGTTGACTATTGGAGTCCTTTGATATTAGTTCGCTGGAAATTAGGGTTATGGACGCTATCAGAGCGAATGTCTGCAGAAGAAGAACATTGTTCTATGATTACAGAGTCATTTTTCCAAGGGAGGAGCTCTTTTACTTTGATCATTAAGGTTCCAGTTATGTAGAACGTCCCACCGGCTTTCAGCTGCAGTTTCAGTTTTTGCTGTGAAAGGAGCAGAGTGTCCAATAGAACCTTTACGTCCGTTCCCTATAAGATGCCAAAAAGCATACTGTACGAACACCAGCACAACCTGTTCAAGGTCGGCGGAAACTCAGTTAGCTGCGCTTACGTAACGAGCTATAGCCAGAGGGAGAGCATCCCGGGTAATTTTGCATATCTGGGTTTCGATTACGGTATCCTGTGCAGAACATGGTGACAGCAGTCAGTAATGCAAACCCAATGATCCCTAGATACATTACTCGTGAAACCTACATCGTCATCGATCTGCATGAATGGGTACGGAAAAGTCAGCAGAAGCAACCCGTACATTGTAGTTCCAGCTAACTCGAAGTAGTCCGGTTCATCATATAGCAGTCTAGCGGCCGCGATGTGTGTCAGCATTGCAGCTGAGTCTATATAAAACGCTACCGCTGCGACCCATCCGAATGATTTATTGATGACTTCCGCCAGTTCAAATAAAGTATCCTGAAAGTTCATCAGGAGTTGTAGTTTCTGACAGAACGTATCCTTTCCGTCCGCACTATTGACCTGGCGTAGCTGTTGTAAAAAGTGTGTCTGGCCTTTTTTTAACATATACCCGGTTAGAAAACACAGTGTCTGAATGATGAAGCTATAAATAACTGGAGGCAGGATAAGAATACACCATGTCAGATAGAATTTCCAACGTACGAGCGAGATTCCCAGTAAACTAAACGTTGGACTGGTAGCGTTGATTAATGTATTCAAGTCGAAAGATTTTTGATCAACTGTAATCCATGTGCTTAATTCGTAAAAAAAGTAGATCATAACAGCCGATGAAAATAGTAAAATGGCATTGCGTTGTCCGTTTTCGGTAAGGACGGCCGTACTCGTACCATCCGGGAGAGGAAAAAACAGCATACGACGAATCACCGAATCCAAGCGTGGCAGATGGGCTTCAGCGAATATAAATGCTAAAATTATCAGCGGAGCACGAATTGGCTGCATAATTTCGACAAAATTTGACAGGATCACGGTAAATGGGATACGGTTACCTGCTCGAATAAATTTCATGACTAACGAACACATGAAGATGCCGCTTACAGGGAGAGCACCGGTTAGCAGTATCAGACGCACACAGCGATGGACGCGTCTCGAGTTTGTCGTCTGGTTTGCTGTGCTGCCTATCCCCAGAAGATGGTACAGTAACGACAGAATTCGAATGATAGACGGTTCTCGGACCGCCTTGATGCCTTTCTCTGCAAACGTCATTTTATAAAAAGCTTTCCTGTAGTAGTATAATTTCTTTGGAAGAAAAGCAACAAGGTCCATCCCGTTAACGTAGAATATCGATGCGGTGTCAACGAGGAATGCTTTGCACCAGTGTACATACTGTATACAGTATGTGTGTATCTGTAGTAGATGCGTAGAAACTGGATCGTTTACTCCCCAGGAAATTCTCTTGTTGGCAGGTTTGGAATGTTTTCAAATGATCAAAGTCAACACAGGTGACACGTAAAACAATACATCCGGGAATTGTTTCGCATTTGTATTAAGTGGTCTGTTGTTCATGGATCACCAAAGAGTGCTCTATTTCCAGTACATACAGTACATATCAGCACCACATATTTAAAGGTCAGAGGGCGATACGAAATAAGCGAGCCTCTGGCAAGCTTGTCAAATTGATGATGCTGCTGGTACATGCATCACGTATCCCGCTATCAAGGAATACAGATCCATTTTTCAGCTACGCAGTCTTTTACAAACTTCTAAACTGTCTCAAACTTTGGAAGGGACAAACTGCTAGTTACAGCAAATGTTTTGCGCACTGTGCTTGCACTTTGTCAGTATCTAATCTGGAATCGCCGTGGCAGAATGCCACACTGGAATGCCCCTGATGGTGGTCAAGAAACCTGCTGGTGTTGTATGCTGCGAAGCGTCACAATTGACTGCAGAACAGACTAGCGCGAGGAAGAAATGCTGGATGTTCCTTTTTCCGGGTACTTTCTTGCACCGATTGGCCATTTAGACCTGTTTAAATAAGTGGACCCACATCACACACCGGTACAAACTTATAACGTGCATGCGTCGAAATGAAGTTTCCGCAAAGCCGCAGATAACTGAACTAACTACATTTAACAAACGTCAATGTGTACCTGCTTAAGGTGACGGTATTCACCGTCACCTTAACACTCACCGAATCCGAACAGTCTCCGATGCAATTTAGACTTACAAACATTTCTCGTTACTCGACAATGAAGTTCTCGATACTCGTGATATGTACATGTATGTGTGCACATATATGTACATGTGGAAAATAAAATATACATATCTCGACAAGTTTGTTACGTGTGCCAGAATGATTTACACTATTTACACATATGTTTACTTAACAAGTATACGCGTTTACAATACAGATCAGAAAAAACAGATCTAATTTAGGCATATGATTTTTTCCCACAACGGCGTCAAAGCGAAATTGTAATTTAATTGCATAGCGTGATATGCCGTTTCTTTCGAGGCGAAGCAATGCTGCAGTTTATCTGGGTGCGTTGTGAAATGCTGCCATAAGGCTACATGATCCTCTAGTCCCGATCTGCCCTTGAATGTAGTCACTGTAATGTGTTCAAGGTCAACTTCCGGTTAATTCCGCACAAACCTGCAGACAGTGCTAAATTTTGTAATAACGTGAATATTTTACCGTGGGGTCGAAGAGCATTGTTTGTAATTGATATTGTTTGAAACTGAGTGCCACCAAGCCAGATTAATACAGTAGTCCGTAATAATACTTACCAATTGTTTGATATATTAAAATTGAAAACCAACTTTCGAAGCGATCAGCCGAAGCTTAATGCGTTTGTCTCAGAGCAGAAGAACAGCGACGAAATGGACATTTATGTATGTGTACGAAATTTATGTGCGTTCGAATTCCGAAGGATAAACAGGTTCAAAATTCAAAGAACCAGTTAGTAATTGTAAGCAGTTATAGGAGCATGTCAGGTTCATTATCTGCTACTTAAAAATACTTATCCTCGATGGATCAACGGTAGAAATACGCTTCGTTTAGATGTTTAAAGTTTAACCATGAAAGTGCTCTATACACTGTACTTCCGGATCATACATCAAGGTTTTTGCAGGTGGTATAACGCAGATACTCCGGGTTCGTGATCCTTGCTACAAGGTACTCGGTAAATACATTAAATCCATTTCCATTAAAGGCGCATTCGCTGCAGGTTCTGGTTTGCTATAACGTAACTTTCGCTGAATCGCAGATGCGTACATGATAGAGCTTGTCTACAAAATGCAGAAGTAAATCACTTCTGCATTCTAGCTACAGTAGCTAACAATGGTTTTGACTCTTTACAATTTCATGCACGAGTACAATTCAGAAATTTCTGTTGAATACTCGCATCCTTGGAGATGAGTTCGCTGGAAATGAGGGTTATGGATGCTATCAGGGCGAATGTCTGCAGATAAAAAAAAAAGATTATTTCGACGACTGCGCATCAGTTATTATCACACCACGGAGCTCGTTTACTTTTATCATTAAGGATCCAGTTATGAAAAACGTCCCGCTCCCACCAGCTCTCAACTGCAGTTTCAGGCTTCGCTGTGCAAGAAGCAGTGCGTCCAGGTGCATCTTTACTCCCATCCCCTTCAAGATGCCAGAAAAGGACAATCGAGAAACCACGAACAGTACATTTTCACCTTCGCAGAGAGTTTAGCTTTGAACGAGCTGCGCTTACGTGAGACGCTGCCATCAGCGGTAGTGCATCCTGGGTGATTACGCATATCTGGGTTTCAATTACGGAATCCTATAAAGAACAATGCCATGGGGGTAACAGTCGCTAACACATTACAACAAGGATCGAGATCCTCTCAAACTGGGTTGCTGTTAAGCGCACCGGGATGCTATCGGCTGTTACGGTGGCAACACAAGGTTACGTGGCTTACGCAGGAGAATTCGGAAACACACACGAAGGTCACAGTAATCAGTTTATTCACCGGATCAATGGGAAAGTCGTTCGTAAGAAAGAGGAAACAGTTTATCAGCTAGCTCGCTCGAAGAATCAGATTCGGAACATTCTCCGATCTGGCATGGCCGGTAAGCAGCCATGCTGTCTGCATGTGAGCGGCTATCAAGATCAAGGGTTTAGAAGGTCAAGGAAGTAGGGAGAACAGGTGAACACGTATCAGTAAATGTACGACATACAGGAAGATCATTTTTTACTCTATAATATCCAGTGAACACTTGATTTATTACTGATGTAACTTACATCGTCATCGATCTGCATAAATGGATACGGGAACGCTACGAGAAGCAGTCCGTACATAGCAGTTCCAGCTAACTCAAAATAGTCCGGTTCGTTATACAGTAGTCTAGCGGCTGCGATGTGTGACAGCATTGCAGCTGAATCCACATAAAATGCTACAGCTGCTACCCATCCGAATGATTTATTGATGACTTTCGCTAGTTCAAATAGAGCATGCTGGAAGCTTAGCAGGATTTTTATTTTCTGGCATAACTTATCCTTTCCGTCCGCAATATTAACCAGGTGTAACTGTTCTAAAAACTGTATCTGGCCTTTCTTTAAAATATAGCCGGTCAGAAAAAACAGGGTCTGAATGATGAAGCTATAAATAACTGGCGGGAGGATAAGGACACACGATGTCACATAGAATTTCCAACGTACAAGCGAGATTCCTAGTAAACTAAACGTTGGGCTGGTAGCGTTAATTAATGTGTCAAAGCTGAAAGATTTCTGATCAACTGTAATCCATGTGCTTAATTCCCAGAAAAAGTATATGAAAATAGCCGATGAAAACAGTAATATTGCAATGCGGCCTCCGCTTTTGGTAAGGACGATCGCGCTGGTACCATCCGGGAACGAAAACAACAGCATACGACGAATCGCCGCATCTAATCGTAGGAGATGGGCTTCGGCGAATATGAATGCTAAAATTATCAACGGAGCCCGTATTGGCTGCATAATTTCGACAAAATTTGACAGGATCACGGT
>JAQGAU010003448.1:0-13210 GCA_034698045.1 Paramacrobiotus richtersi
CGGACTATTGTGGCCAAGTTTCGCGGGAATCTGGTTATTGTTCGGGTTTGTGAAGTCGAGCAGATTCCGGTTTCGCGAGAGATATTGAAGGAGGTGAAAGATGTGCGAGCGATGGATGATGAGAATTTGCTGGCGATGAGGGAATTCTGCCTGGGACCCGAAAGGGCGACGGTGCTTTATGATTACTGTTCACGAGGAAATCTTCGAGTACGTTATAATAATGTGTACGAGTACAGGTAAAAAAGTATAACAGTAAAAAATACAAGCTCAAAGTCAAAAGCGATCCATGTACAGTATAGTATTTGGAACTCTGGAAGTATGTTTAAATCGGTACGTATTGCAGGAGCTGACGTCTTACTCGGATTTTCAACTGGACGACATCTTCAAAACGTCCCTCATTCGTGACGTTATTGAAGGGCTCATGGTGATCCACAAGAGCGCGATAAAATGCCACGGGCGACTAACATCTTATTGCTGTTATGTCGATTCGCATTT
This sequence comes from Paramacrobiotus richtersi, assembly GCA_034698045.1. Taxonomy (NCBI): domain Eukaryota; kingdom Metazoa; phylum Tardigrada; class Eutardigrada; order Parachela; family Macrobiotidae; genus Paramacrobiotus; species Paramacrobiotus richtersi. The sequence continues at coordinate 496 of JAQGAU010003448.1, forward strand.
TACGTGTAAAGTGGCCGACTACGGGCTGCCGTCCTTTTTCGTGAGGACCATTCCCGTAGAGCACGATGAGAGTTTTTGTGAATCTTTGTTCTGGATGGCGCCGGAGCTGATGCCGCAACGATACACGTTTGGGGAGGGGACACAGGAAGGCGATGTTTATTCACTCGCGATGATTATGTGCGAGGTGACCATGGAACAGCCGCCTTTCAGTACGAAAGCGCTTCCTGCTGCAAGTAGGTCGAAATCACCAATTTTGCTTCGCTTTCTTATAGTTAGGCAGGTGCTACTTACAAGTTAATTGTATACTCGTACGGAAGCACCAGTGTTTCGCTTGTTGTCTACACAAGATTTCGGCCTTTCGTTATAAACGTAGAATTTCGTTACGAACATAGTTTCTACCTAAATGACACCCTCGGTGAATTTGGCACGATAAAGAACTGGCCCCAATTTACAGTGATTCTTGCCAAAATACAAAACAAATCAAAGAAAATCCCGTTCGGCACATTTCGACCAAGGATGGAAATCAGTAAAGTGTCTCCCGAACTGATGATTTTGATCAAACAATGCTGGTCACAAGATCCCATGGAACGACCACGGTTGGCTCAAGTGCGAAGATCACTTCTCACTATTGGAAGGTATAGTCAATTCCCACTTTCGAAATGCTCATTCAATGCTGATTTCCATAAACTAAGCTACGCATCAGGTTGTCATTTACGAACATTATAATGCAACCGCATTTATAGAGAGGCCCTATCAGGTTCCGGTTCGCTAGTGGACAAGTTAATGGAGAAAACCGAGCATTACGCCAAAGATTTGGAGAATATAGTCGAAGAGAAGAGCCAGCAGGTTCTTGCCGAAATGCAGAAAAGCGAAAAACTCCTTTATGACATCTTGCCAAGGTACTTTGTGTCCAAGTTTCAAGCTAATACCGGAGCTGCAGGTGAATAATACCTTTTCTAGAAGCGTCGCCGACCAGTTAATCCGTGGCCAGCATGTTGCACCAGAGTCATTTGACAGCGTCACCGTGCAGTACAATGATATTGTTTCTTTCACGAGCATATCATCCGAAAGCACCCCAGAAGAGGTTGTCACACTGCTTAACGATCTCTTCACCGTGTTTGATAGCTGCATTCAGTTGTTCGATACACATAAAGTAAGATAAATTATTTTCACCGTCAAAAAATTACAGTTGTGCCTTTACCGTACAACTTGTCGTGCATTCAATAGGTGGAAACGATTGGAGATTGTTACGTTGTAAGTGGTGGTCAACGTACCAATTACAGTAATAGGAAGCAGATCAACCAAACCAGTAATATAGTACAACATCCATCTATTAGGTTGCATCAGGTGTACCGATTCGCAATGGAAATCGTCACGCCGAGGAAGTGTGCCGACTGTCTTTAATGTTACGCGATAAAATAAAAGTGTTTAAAGTTGCACACCGACCAGCGAAGCCCTTGCAATTACGGCTCGGTGTTCACACAGGTATAAAAAAAGCGATCTACGGATAGTTTTACTGTTTTACAATGGGAAACGATACTTTTTTAGGACCTTGTGCTGCCGGTGTGGTTGGATTGGTAATGCCACGATATTGTTTGTAAGGCATCTCAGAATAAAGTTTCAGCTTGATTTGTACGATTCAACCTTCATTTCTTGCAGATTTGGTGAGACCATTCGGATAACAAATCGAATGGAAGCAACTTCCAAAGGTAGTGCGTTGTAAGCAGGCAGCTAATATTGGTCAAAACTTATGACAACTAATCTTTTAGCTATGCAAATCCAGATTAGTGAGCCGTGTAAGGAGCTTCTTCAGCGAACTTTCGTACTGGAAGAACGACAAGAGCTGGTGAAGATCAAGGAAGAACGATGCATGAGAACCTTTTGGTTGCATAGCGAAAAACCGGTGTTTTAAGTCTTACCAGCAAGCGACCATAACATGCTAACTTTTTGGAACGATTAAATAAGACACTTTGACCGTCAATGCATCCTGTTTATTTGAGACAAAAATACAAACAGCAGACAAACATGAACAGTTGACCATACCACGGAGCAAATAAAAAGCCATAAAAGGTCAGCAAGCTGACAAAATATTTTCGGCTGCAAGGTCCTCACAATACAATTAAGAAGAAATCATGGAAACGCACTTGCCTACCATATCGCTTGTCAAACAGATACTAATAGTTAAACAAACGAAATTATCGAAAACATAGGGTAAAGAGATATCTAGCAGATCAAGGACGCATGATCAAGCTTACAACTTAATGACGATTGGATCATTTGGATGGTTTCTAATGATCCTGAGCGACAAACCGAGCAGCCGCTTTCGTCAGCTTACTCAGTTTAGACGTGACAGACAATCCGAAATAACGGACAGCGTTGTCCTTGTTCAGCCGGGCAACCATCACATTTTCACACACGTCCCGCAGATCGTCTAACTTGTACGTGTTGGCAGCTGACAAAATTTCTTCCACACTGTTCTTGAACTTTTCAGAAACCGTGCGTCCATAGAGAAACTCCAGGGTAAGCTCCAGTATATCGCCATTCATGGACACTTTGTAATTATTCACTGACTGGTTCCGCTTGTCGTTGGCAAATGCACTGGCAAAAACCGTCGAATGGGCAGCCAGAATCAGGCGATGGGCGGGGAAGGTTTTCTCGTCAGCGGAAACAAGAGAGCAGTCATAGAAGTCGGAACTCTTCAGTGCACTTTCCAGTTTACGAGCCAGGCCAGTGAATTTATCCAGAGTCCGGCTGCCTGCTAGTGTAACATGGAACAGCAGATCAACTGTACACGTGGTTTGTGGATCCATCGAACTGTCCGGGAGAAACCGCATGAACCCGGTTGGAAGTTTTACGGGAATACAATGCCAGGCGCCGTGCTGAAAACTTCCATACCCTTTGCAGATGCTGTTAACGTTGGATAATGTTCCCATTCTACAGAAGATAATGATAATATACACTGGGCATCCGAACTGGTGCAATGTAATCCTAGGCTCCTTTGCTTGACCGATTTATTTTAATATACAGTAATATCAATCTAACTATCCGTCATACGAAAAACCTACGATACTTACGCGCGCTTCTCGATGGAAATCCAGAATTCCACTTTTAAATTACGCATTCGCGGTACGTTGGCACTGACAGCTTCGACCATGGTGTTTGGTGGTTCGATGAATACCATAACTTGTTTTTCGCTGTAACTGGGATCTATGGATTCTCCTTCTTCATCGAATGCGTACTGATTGTAAGTTGAACTCGGCAACATAGTTCTGCATATGACGATGGTCCACTTTCCGACAGAAATTTCTGCGTGTTCTTCCTGCTCGTTAATCACCAAATCCGCTTCGTAAGTCCAGATTTTTGGAGTAAGTTTTTGCCATCCTTCTCCTTCCTGATCTCCACTGGTCCAGCGCATGCGGAAGTAGGCATACGGAACGTGGAAGCTGAAGCCAACTTCTGGTATAGGCCCATCCGAGCGATGAAATACGGCATTTTCTTTAGCGGTAATTCCATCGGTGTTGCACTGAACTGGCGTCGTCGATGCATTCGAGGCGGAAGACATCATAACTTGTGGAGAGGAGGACGGTGTTAAACAGCCTGTATTTGGCAAAAGGTCACAGATTTATTGTAGTTAAATAACTCGTAGTGGCACTTGTTACTTCTGACTGAACACTGGCATCCTTGGCAAATGCAGAAGAAGTGGCATACTGACAGCCGCACTCACATAGAAAGCAGGCAATATTTCGTGGAAAACGGATGTGTGCTACTGTGCTGTGTATCCGTAAAGCTTTTTGCATTTTCCGGAAGGCTGGAAAACCGCTTGTCTGGGACGTTACTGTTGCGGACACATGTGCAGACTCCTACATCGCCCGCACTAGCACAACATGTGGAGCTGCCGTGGATCAACGGGAAAGACAAAAGGAAACTCGATACAGCGCTTTGTCCGACCGATACTGCGTTCAGCCTATTGGATTCGAGACTATGGGGAGTTGGGGTCCCAGAGCAGCTGTTTTTCTGAAGGAAGTAGGACGCAGAGTGCGCGAGAATAATGGAAATCGCCGATCGATGGAATTCCTCCGCCAGCGAATAAGTATACAGCGGGGAATCGCTATTTGTGTTTTGGGTACAGTTGATTCGTCCAAAGAAATGGAAGACGTGTTTTTGTTTTTTAATATGTGATTGTGGAATACTGGACAGTGTAACAGTACGATATGTACAGGAGAAAAATAATAAAGTTATATTTGTGCATCTTAGCCTCTTACATACTTCGCAAACTGTCACATCCCACATAAAGTGATACGATGAACGTTTTGGCGTGTGCATATAAAATTCTGAACAGGTCATTTTTTCAAACGAGATATGCTGAATGCTCACAAGAAGGATGTCACGGTTTCGAGGTGGCAATGGGCACACCGAAAGCTCGTTAGTTGTAGGCTTTTTCATGGATTATCGCTTGTACTTAACTTTTGAATCTTTTTCGTAACATTTAGAACTCAAAATCAGGCAAAAAAACCACGACTGTTGAGGAGCCGAGATGCACTACGCTGTGCTATACACGACGTGGTTCGGCCGTTGTGTGGAGTGCGGTTAATCAGTAACTGAAAGAGCTTGAGTTTAATGGAATTATGGACCACAGAATTTATTCTGATGGTGACACACTATTATTAGTATTCAGTCACAAGAGCGGATAATCCTGTATTCTGGGACTTCAACATCAGGTCCAAAAAATTGTATAATGAAAACATGACAACCAGTGCTTAATACGATATCGGTAAAGTGATTTATAGTCGTTTTAGGTCCATCACAACAGTAAGACACGTTCGTTATACCATTTACGACATATCACAAAACACCAGAACAAAGCGTATGATAGCGGTCAAAATATTTAGCATACCGTGGGGAAAGTAAACATGCACGCTTCATGACCTTAAGCCATTCTACTGTGTCAAGACCCCTTATCAGCGATCGATAATATCCTTGCGGTAAATTTACGCCACTCCATAATGTGCCCATGCTCTACGAAAAACTACCATGCGCCACATCTTGTTCGACTTGCAGCAGAGTGGTGATCGGCATCATCGGATGGTCCGCTTGGCTTCGTGACTGCACAGCGTTCGAACAGATTCCTTGAATTTTCAATATCTGTTCTCCAATCCCCACAAGATGGCAATCCAAACGACGTAAGGTAAACCAAGATTTACGATAATTTCGCTTGCTAAGCCAAGAACTGTCTGCCGCAATAGAAGTACTAGTATAGGGATCTGTTCATCTAGAGATATCTTATAACATTACACAGAATCCAACTCCTCCCTCCAAGCTGTCAACTGTCCCAACACCCCCTTGGTCCCCTGACACTGCCGCTCCACCCCTTCGTCATCATTTTCGCCCAACTCGACCGGAAAGGTTATGGCCTTTCCGGTAGCAACTCGCCATACGTGTCGCCCACTTTCTTCGATTTCCATCCACTTCTTCCAGTCTTGTCCTTTACAAATCCGGCACAGCAATTTTTCCAGAATAACCGTGATCTGGTATCTATCAGCTCGGCGCAGCAGGAAGACGGTTTGGTCATGGAACAATGCATGCCGCCACGACATGGGCTTCTGGCCAGTTATGGGTCAGCTTAAGTCGCGCCTTTATCATTTCCCGGACGAATTCCGAACTGTAATCGGTTGTCCCATCATCGTATTGCACAAAAGTTTTCATAGAGTTAAACCGAATCACCGGATTCGGATGGTTTGATCCCAAAAAGATGGATGCATGGAGTCGTAGAAAATTTGCCGATTATCTCCTGGCACGAAGGTGACAGCTTAAAACTTATGTTCTGTTCTGTTGTAACGTTAAAAAGTATTACAGACCTTCTGTTTGTATTTTCGGTTTACTCTTCAAGATTTCACCAAATTCCTTGGATGTCTTCGAAATGGTAACTGATGATTTCGTAGTACACTGGCTATAAAGTACCAGTCCCCACGTTTAGAGCACTGCCTAATAAACGTCTGCACATGCATTTACAACTTTTTTTTAAAGCTTTTTTGTAAACGGTTCTTTCAGCATATTTCATAGACTGCGTAATAACATCAAATTCGTATCTTGTATCATGTGAACTATAATATTTATACGTTTCATCATTTTCTAAGATCTCTTGTCTTATATTCTAACGTATTACAATTAGTTATTACTATCGACCGTAATATTCTCTTTGAAGTCTTCTCGTTCACAATAAACATCCAGATGTATCCAGATGCTCTGGAGATGTACCTCGCTTAAATTATTCCATTCACGAGAGCCATTTCCAACCGTTCCAACAAGTGATCGACCATCATTCTTTCCGCGTTTGGCGCCGCACATTCCAACTGGACGGGATGTTTGATTGTAATACCCTTACAAACCGGCCCACAGCAACATCCAATTCCATAACGTCTTCTACCTTCTCAACAATTCCGCTACGAAACAATACTAATCCATCAGTTGGTATTGTCTAGCCTCTTCCAGAGCGATTTCGATTAGCAACTTCTTGTTCAAATGCACAAATCTGATCAGCCAAGGCGTCCTTTTTGGTTAGGAGGACTTGCCGGTGCGAAAGGGTACAGCTAGAAAATCGGCTGCGCGCACCCGGTGCCTTTTTATCGAGTTCATAATAAGTCGCACCGCTTTATGCAGTTCTGCTGATCTGACTGCACTGGTACTGTACCGCATGCGGCTTGGAAGATGCACAAATATTCTGACCTTTACTGCTCGTCCCAGAGAAGCGGTACGATCCCTACCGATAGCTTATTTTAAAGGGTAGAAACCCTCCTTTTCACTGATCTAGGCCGTTTTCTACTAAATGAGTTCGAACGCTGTGGACAGCTCCTTCTCGGTAACCTGGTTGGAAGATATTTTGTCCCGGGTTTTACACATTTCTGAACCAGCCTGGACAGCCGAAATCAAGAATCCCATCAGAAGCACCGCAAATTTAGAATGTTAGCATGCACTACTAAGAAAAACGAGAACTTGTTATGTGGTTTTAAAGATCGGCGCCCAAGGCGGAATTGATTTCTAGACAAAATTACAAGAAACAAAATCGAAATCTGGGTATTTTTCGAGTTATTTGTTTCACAAACATTTTGAAGTGGCATACTGACAGCTAGTGAATGTTTGTGTGAACCCGGATGGACCCTCTACTGAAGTCCATGAAAAGATTTCCAAAACGAGCAGGTCAGTCCGCACACGGGGCATGCATATTTGAAACAACTGCTGTCCACGCAAACGTTAATACAATTTTCGGAAGTTGCTATTTTTTCCCTCCCGTACTGTGGATAAGAAAACTGGGCATTTTGTGGACATAAATCTAGCAGTCATTATACTTTGTGCAAAAAATGATCAGCCAACTTGTGAATTTCTTGGGGATACCGCAGGATATCGTAGGATACCAGAGGATACGGTGGGATACCACAGGATACGGTGAAATACCACTGGATACCGTGGGATGCGGTGGGATACCGCAGGATACCGTAGGATACCATAGGATACCACAGGATACCGTGGGATACGGTGGGATACCGCAGGATACCACAAGATACCGTGGGATACCGCAGGATACCGTGGGACACGGTGGATACCGCAGGATACCGTAGGTTACGGTGGGATACTGTAGGATACGCTGAAGATACTGCTAGATACAAAGAGATACGCAAGGGGCGTTACAAAACGACAAAATAGAACCGGGGTTCTAAACTCGTGTCCTAACTCGTTCTCACTCTCACGAAGCTCCGTAGTTGGGAAGTTGTGCGCGAATCTGTGCACTCCGCTAGCGTTAAAGAAACGATCTGGTCGCTAATTAGTCAAACGGTATCGTTACCAAAAAAAGGACATGGTAAGAAATCGATTTTGACGGCGCGACTTCTGCTGTTGTTCCGGATGGCCACAACTTGGGAAAGAAGATCCTGCACAAAATAAGTTTTATTATTTTAAATCTACAAGTAGTTTATAGCCAACAGTATAGTCAGCAGATAGGTAACTGTTGTAGATAACGCGGCTGCTGGCACATGCGGATGCTCTGATATGATTATCTGTAGAACCTCGATTAATACCAAAATCAGATATATTAAACCAAAACGAGTTAGCTCGCATTCTGGAACAGCGAATCTTGTGAAGCTCGTGGTACCTGTTTTGGAACATTTCTTCCGTGGAAATAGATACAGTGGAGCCTAACAAACGTTACTACAGGAGCACCGTTTCTTCCCAGAGAAACGTTGTGTGCGCTGTTCAATGGTTCGATTCGCACGGCAGAGCGGCGACCGATAGGCTCCAGATTCCAGCAGTCAGTCTGATCAGCACAAAGGCCTTGCCCGGAGGATCGGAGGAGAAAATGCGAGAAAAAGTCCAGCCCGGACCTGGAATAGCTGGCCTCCCTTGGTCCGGAATAGATGCCATGCCTGATCCGGAATATGTGTCCTGCCCGGATGCGGTATAAATTGTCGATTACTTTTATTACAACCAGAACAAAATTAATGTACAGCCATAATTTATTTATTTACTTCAACGCAGAGGCAGGTAACGCCGTATCGTCTGACATGACATGTCAGCTTTGGAATTTAAACCTGGCTGATCAAGAAGTTCAGAAGTAAACAAAAAACCGAAAAAACAGGCTAAAATGAAGTAGCATGGATATTGTTGTTCTCTACAGCTGTGGATACAAATACAACCAATACGAATCATCGTTGCAGAGTTTTTTTATTTCACTAAACCAAGACCTGGCTGAAATGTTTAGAGCAGACTGTTTGCTCCAGACGCATACCGGATCTTCACATCGCTTATTTCCACCGGCGCTATGAGTCCCGCTGCGCCCATCGACACCTTCACCGTTGTTACCGATAAAACCAAGATGACCATAGCGCAGACCAGCGCTGTCATTCCAAGAGCACCGGAGTAGTGCCACAGCTCCAGAATGAGCACTAGGTAGGTGAATGCAATGGAGATGGCCCACGTGCTCACTGTGGCTAACGTCAACATTAGGCTTACAACCGCGCACCATACCATGTCCCTGTATTGCTCCTAGGCGATAACGTTGTGGCTGCGCTCGCACAATATTGCACACTCTGACGTAATCGACTAGCCGTGTGATTGGAGCAATACAGGGACATGGCACGGTGCGCAACGTAATACCCCTTATACATCCTTTACAACTTTTTTTTACTTCAAGTGCAGCTAGTACACATATTAACAATCTCCGCTATCAAAACTGCCCATCCTTTACAACCGTTTCAAGGTACACTTGCCTAAGTTGCCTTGAGACCTTTACCTATGTGCCGTATTACACCACCATGTTTTTAATACTCTTCGTCTGGTTTCCTTCCATCGCTACAGTTCGCATAATTATATTTACCATCCGTCTCCTGAAGAACCAATGTATTGGTTCTATTAATAGTTCCGGTAATAGTGCCAACCTCAAGGGTACCATATGGATGTAGTTATGTACAAGTGTGTACTAGCTCGCTGAATGGGGGCACCATGCGAATTTTAAACTAACGGTAACACCGGCAAGAAGTTTTACCACTTCAAAGCACCTACCAGCTTCTAACCTACACTATAACCTTCTTCTCACCGAATGCAAAACATGTTTTCCAAATCTGAATGACTGAATCTGTCGCATTATTTGAAAAATGCAGAAACAAACACGTAAACGTGACACGAGTGAGCATTGTTGTCCACATGAACCGATGCCCATTTTGTCTCTTTATTCCTTCAAAACGACATCGCTGGCGCGATCAAAAACATCTACAACTTTCGAAACGTTAAGTGTTAAAACATTCAATCTGATCTCGCTCATTCGCTCGCGCCTTAATACTCGGCATAGCGCCCAAAACTGCGGCCGCATCGCCTTTACTCCGTAGGCCCATACTCCGTATGTCTGCCATTCCTGCCGACAACTCACCGTGATATGCAGTCCGACGTAAGCCCGCTCCAAGGGCATTCAAGCCCGCAGCCACTCCCACCACGAACTCGGTAGTCAACACGAAACAACTCCACATCCAGAAACGCCGCGGATCAATGCCATACTCCAGACGCTCCAGAACATCCGGGCGTCCTGCAAGTGCAACGATCTCGCTCACTTTGAAAGCAGCACTCAAGGCCACAACACCGATGCTGAAGTTAAGATTTGGCCCTCCCTTCCGGTTGGTGCACAGTGCAACATGTGCGGCCCCGAAAACCGTCCGCCGGACATCTCCCCCCGCAACCGGAGGGCCAAAATTCCGTCCGGCTTCACACTGCGCCCACCCAAAGTTTTTAGATCTTGACGTTCAGCATGACGTGTGCACATTTCCTCACAGTGTTTCGATAGCCGGCCACTTTTCTCCGGACTTTACTTTCTGTACTACTGTTTTGTTACTATACGCCAAACACTTTCCACACAGCGTCCTCCAGGTCGGACACTGTTCCCAGTGTTCACAGGCCGGACAGACTTTTGTGGCAACCGGATACATACTATTTCCTGAAGTACCCTGGATAGCAGGCCGGATAGCTACACAGTATTCCCTACGGTATTCTTGTAGCTGGACACTGTTCCATAGAGTGTTCCGGTAGTTGGAAACTTTGGCTAGAGCCCAGCAAGTAGTTGGTCTCGTCAGGACACTTATGGTTACTTTGCTTCGGCAATAGTAACCGGATGACCTTTAGATCTTAGATCGTGTCTGTGAGGATGGTGTCCTGTCTGTGGGGCACTCGAGGAACTAGTGTCCGGCTGTCAAAACACTCTGGGTAGCAGTCTCCTGCCTGTAAGACACTGTGGGGATAGTGTCCATCTATCAGAGTACTGTGGAGAAGTGCGTCCCAGTCCGGCTGACCGCCAGAGGTAATCGGGAGACCGAAAACTTTTATGCAGGCGAAATTTACCCCGGGCAGAGTTTTGGCCCCTCTGAAGGTTTTTTCAGGCGTAATTTGTGGAAGAGCTATCCGAAAAAGAGAAATTTAGCAAATCGATGACCACGTCCGATAAGTAACGAACTGGCGCAGCATACCATGCGGATTGGGTTAGCTGTTTTTGCACTTTGTACTAATATCACTTGTTGAGAGCTTCCGTGAGTTATCTTAAATTCCCCTGCGTTAAGTTTGTCCGTTTATTTTGGCATTCCTTATCGAATTTCGCATCTACTGGCTGCAGTATCCCAAGCAGTCGAACAGTTAGTCGTTTAATTTTTATGGAATTTTAATTTTGTGATGCTTCTCCATGAACATACGTGTATATGTGCGTTCCAACTTTGTTATTCCTTTTCACCCTTAACATGCTTCTTTCCGATAGATCTGGGTCTGTCAGAATGTGGGTCAACTGTGAGTTCATGTAATCTTTCCCATGGGTTTATTTTCTGCTCTGAAAATCATGATAGCAGTGTACGAATGAAGGCTATTATGAAGCAGTAAATGGGGACATTATTAAAGCATTTCAGCGCCCGACTGCTCAATCGGTGCAAGTCTATTGGTATTGACGGTTCCGTGGAGTGACCTCGTGGGATCATGTCTTGGAAGGCTGAATGCTTCTACTCTAGCAGACTAGACCTAAAACGAGGAAGATCGACTTTTGTATGTGTGTTTGCATTCATGGAACAGTGCGGATCTGGGCAACAGGCTGATGCGTAGCATTGCTGTCAACACGCCGGCAGGGCCACAAAACATGTGCTGGTATAGCACAAAATGTGCTGGTATTAAACGCACTGTGCTCGTGTAAAACGAAAACTGTGCTCAAAAAGGACCAGTGCTCCCCCCTTTGGTTTAATTCTCGGTATTTCACAAGGTCAGAGAAAACTTTAGGAGCACTTCACAGGTTTCAAAGATGTGCATAGTCTGCAAAGGTAGAGATTATTCTGTAATGAATCTGTATACCTGGATTTGCTCTATTCGGTAACGCTTGTCGCTCTCCAGCGGGTGGCAGTGACGCAGTCATGCACATAATTAAACGTTATAATATCACATAAATAAATTAAGTGCAAATGATCGGGTGTTCAGTTTGATCTTTCTCAGCGCAGAGATATCAGCCAAGACAACTTTGTGAAGCTGCAGTTGAAATTGTAGTTTATTAATGAGTTTTCTCTTCGCGGTAACGACACCGAGGAGAACGTGGAAATGCCTCCAAAATCAAGTGCCGAACCTACTGGAAGATCTTCACAAAGAACGATTTTATCATATTTTTCATCCTCTAAGGATGTGGCAAAAGAGAGACGCTCTCGTGAGGACATCTCAGAATGTTCCAGCAAACGTTTGGCTTCGGCCGAGGACCAGCCTGACTTAACAGTAGTCACGGAGAACCCCACGGTACTACTCGCTGATTCTGAAGATACCGGACTTCAAACGAGCAGTGTTCCGGCAGGTGCGGTTCGCTTTACATCTAAGTAATTATTAAATCACTTTGAAATGCTCGTGTTCTGCAAACTGAGTACAACCGTGCACCCAGTAAACTTGTTTGGTGATGTTCCAGAATTACCGAAAGCTGACAAAGCCAGCGACATGGAGAGCAAATGCAGTGTTCTCTCGGAATCGGACGAAGACTCCACGCATGATCAGGACGGTGAAGATCAAATCCCAGCTGCAAACGACTTGAAGCGCATCGAGTGTGCGTTCGAAGTATGCGGGAAAGACAAGAAGAGGAAACGATATCGTTGTAAAACCTGCATGCTGTTCCCCGACGTTGTATCTCAACACGTCTACAAAAACAATAAGAAGGGTTATGCCCGTTCCGAAGGTC
>JAQGAU010003449.1:0-13206 GCA_034698045.1 Paramacrobiotus richtersi
TGTGTTGGTCGTTTGTTTTCTTGGTTAATACGCATGCAGAACCATTATTTATTGACAATGCGTGCATAAACTCAGGACTGTGACAGCAAATATGAGAAAGGTCACGAGCACAAATTTTCTTCCATTCGGTTTATTGTTCTTGTTCCATTAATCCAATACACTTATTTTTTTTATTTATGCTCTTTTTACGGACAAATCACTCAGGAAAAAACGCTAACTACTGTATACGGAATTAATTGACACATTAATTTCCGTTAAGGACATATGCAAAACTGGTGTACATCCTTGAAATCTACAGAAAACTGCCTCAAAACAGTAGTCAACGGTCAGTGTTGTTTATTGCGTGAAAGTAGAATTTGCCGCCAAAAACAGCCGATGGCATTTCTAGTTTGTAAGGGCGTAAAACCTGGGCATTTTGCGGAATTTTTGGGGTTGACGTTTTTGCGTTCCTTTTGAGTTTCCTTGTGTATTGGTCGTTTGTTTTCTTCGGAAGGTGCCAGTTTCGCAATTCAAGGCAACGCAGTCTCTTTAGAAATGATCACAAAATCGAAAGTTGTATGTACTTGTAGAGCAGTTTCTGCTCTATGCTCTATTCGAGACATTTTTTACCGAAAATGTACTTAAATAGAGAAAAGCGCTGTGTGCAAAAAGGTATGATGGTCAGCACTTCGCCGCTCGATCTGATAAAGCGTGCGCGTGGGATGATAATTATGGTAGTACAATAACGAGATATTATGGTGGTTTGAATGAGACCATCATACAGTAGGGCTGGGCCAACTCCAGTCAACCGGTTTGGTCCCTCTCACTGCCCACCATGAAGCGTCACAGTTTCTCATCGCTCGTATTCCAAACGACCATTCATTCTGCTACCCTCCACGGTATAAAGTTTGGTTTTATCACGTGGCCGCATTTTTTACAAATTTTAATTCGAATAACACCAGGTTCAAAACCTGGTCTAACCCGTGCTCTGCCCTTTCTCAAAACTGGTAAGATCATTTCTCTAAAATTACAGAATGTTTAGTTTTTCGCCATATCAAGTTTATTTGGAAGCACTTTCTTTTCTGTTCTTGCGAGAAGCAAAAAAAATTCTCTTCAAGCCGTTGTTCGGCTGCTGTGGGCGGTTGCCCGAGCAGCAGTGGCGAACTTGACCAGTGGTCGTTCTAACCTCTGCCATACGACCGGATGAGGCTGCACAAGAATGTTTTTGCAGTGCAGCTGTAGAGGATGGACCCAAAGGTCCGTTTCCTTTCAAATCCATAACATGTACAACGCATTGACAACCACCTTGCGCTTTAAATCTTCCAGTCATGTTTTCGTCATCCCTGCTTGAGACAATTTTCATACCAAGATTCGAGGACGTTTCCGCGCCGCTATCGCATGGCAGGCCCACAACGATGCCGTTTTTGGCATGCTTTGGTGATACTCAATCTAAAAACTAGCAATTGTTTTCGAGAACTTGCTCTTATGCTCCACGGGCACTTTTCTGTCACGCATCTCTTAACATAGAAGTCTATGGGAGATAAAATTGGGTGATTCGCCTTCGTGCGCTTTCATTGTAGAATCAAACTGTTTCACGTTTTGTAAGAGGAAACGCTAGTGTTTTATCGAACGAAGCATGCGTATTGCCTGGAGACGTGCTGCGGTGGTTTCTACAGTAGTGTTTATAAGACAGGCAAAAACGATGCTACCTTTACGTGTTCAAACAGGATTATGCAGAGCCAGGTAAAAGATAGCTTCTCCCTCTAACATGCGTTCGATAGAGGACAAAAAGTTGTCCTAGAAAAGGGCTGAGGATAAGCCCGAAAGTTGCGCAACAGAGAATGGGAGAGGTCAAACATTTTTGATCGGAGTTGGCCCAGCACCTCTGTAAATGCCGTCTGCATCACGGCCTATGGCCTTAAGGATGGTGACTCGTTGGAGAGACTTGCCTCTTTGTTTAAATCTGTGTACAGATTGTAGTGTGTCACGATGGCGCAGTGGCTATGCACCTCAGCCAAACGGCGAGCGGCTACGGGCGCCTGGGTTCGATTCCCCCATCTGTAGCTTTTTCAGGAACATCTCTCTTCTGGAAAAATCCCCAGGATAACGTTCCTAACTGGTTGTCGGGAGCTCCATGTTTCAGGCCATGTTTATGAGTTTCAATCCATAACATCGCTTGAAACATTGAGCTACCTGCTTCATTAGTCAACATCACTCATCCGTCAATGACCGTAAGGACTCAATGCCAGATGGGCGACAGCTAAAAAAGCGAGGGTGGAAATTTTTGGAGAAGACGGTAATGCAGTTCTTACTTTACAGTGGACCAGTCCGACAGACTGGTCCACTTCCTTCCGCAAAATTTCCGAAGTACTGGGATCGATCCGGCTTTGGATTTTTGGCATCACGTAGCTTGGAAATACGCTGTTCTACGTAGATCAACTTTTGTCTTACTACTCATGGTGATGTCTGGCTGATCCTGTGCACTGCTACTGTCGGTCGCAAACGATACATGCCGCAGAACTGTTTATCACCGTTCTTTTTTCACTTTGCAGTTGTGACAACAGTTGTTGCTATTATGGCTTTGTGGGTACGTAGAACTTTGCATCACATGGTAACGGCTGATGGTCTCACGGTCAGACAGGCAGTCCAAACTGGATTCAGTTATTTTTATCTACGTACATGCAAATTAACGCGTACTCAGCCGCTCTATACACTAAGCCCCGTTAAAACACTATCATCGTACAGATAGAGACTGCGCAACCATTAGCGCACTCGGCGGTGAATCCCCGGAGCATATTGGCTACGCACCGGGACCCCAAGGCGAAAAGCTGTTTTGCTACCCGCCCGGACTCCAGGGCGAATAGCCACCACCTTAATTTTATGCTGCAATTGCATGTCAGCTTGGAGTCGTTTCCTTTCTGTTTCTGTTCTGGGCAAAATGGAAGTCTGATACAATGCACTTTCTTTCTGCCAATGCACTTTCCTTGAACATTGCTGTTTGCGATAAGAGCAAGCGGGTGGAATCTTGGCGCTGATTCGCCTGTTCAGTTTTGCACATGAGCGTTGGCGGTACTCACAGCAATACACGCGCGTGCTGCGTTCAGACAGGAAACTGCCCGGCAGTTTCTGCACCCGCATTATTCACATGCGCTGAGCGCACAGTGAATCGCAACGTAAGTGCCACGGTAGGGGAAACGCAACGCGGGCTTTTCTCTGTTTGAATTCGACAAGTGCACAGCGCATAGGTTTAGCATTATTATTACAAGATGAGACGTGGATCCAGTGAGGATAACAACGAGGGATTTTCATTTATGGATTTTGAATGTATTATGCGCAGATTCGCGCTGAACGAGCTGGTGGATTTGCAGGAAATACGCTGCAGATTAGGTGTACTGTGCTGTGTAGCAGCCGGTGCATGTGTTTATCTAGCTAGAACAATCTGTATTTCAGACTAGTGTCAAGCTGGCTAAAACAGCGTGTGGGTACATAATATGATCGGGCTACCTCCCGTCTCCGTAGTAACAGCATTTCGTCGCATCCCCGCGAGGCTCCGAGAGCAGAATTTAGAAAAGCAAGCATGTCTCCTTTGAGAAGACGAAGTGAAATTTCACAAGCAAAAGAAAGATTTGAAATCGGTTCAGCGGTCACCGAGATATGCAGCTGCAAAGGGACAACTGCACCGGACTGCTCACAATTGGCACCGTTTGCATAGTATGGAAACAGGCAGCTTGAAACGAAATTGCACCAACGAACACTGAACTGAGGGATTTTGAACGAACATCAAATGGATGATATTCATATAACCAGTTGATAGTGATGAATATCGCATCTACGACGAGGGTACTTTGCGAAGCTTCTTGGTTATAAGGCTGGGAGAGATAATGACAGCCATGAGAGGTCTGGGATAAGGTCATGGCTGGGTTGCGATATGCACTGCTGATCGACTACGACGAGGGCTGTTTCCTATCCTTCGTCAGCCCAGCCTACAGTGGCCTTTGACCGCTGTGGTTTCTTTATAGGTAAGGTGTTTTACTGCGGTGTTGAGGGGTGGCATGCATCAGGTTAGGATCGAAGGTTGCAGGGGTGTGAGGTCCTCTCACCAGTGTTGGAAATGTTTAATTGAGGCATAAAAAAGAAGCGAGCAGAGCGTTGGTTTCTGATTGCGACTGTCTTTCAGTACTGTTGCCATGAGTAAATTTTTCATACCCCTAAACTGGCAATGCGGTACCCTTAGTACTGCGGTGTGTTATGAAGTACTTACGGGCTTGTACTGAAGTATGCGTTTTAGTGACTCCAACAGCTGTACAGTTCCCCGGCATTCGATTTTATGTGTGGTACCTATGGGAACAGTATTATCACTTGTACGACCGGTGTACGTGCAGATTGTGCTGTAAACCGACCAATCAAAACTGGAATAAACAGAGAGCCCATTTCCGTAGAAACGGCACTTCGGGCGCACCTTGTGAGGCCCCAGAAGCAGGACTTGAAAAGCAAAGATGTCTGGTTTGAGATGGCAATGAGCTCGACCTGATGCACAAAACAGATCGAAAATCGGTCAGGTGGGAGCCATAATAGGAAGGCGAAAAGAAAAAGTGACCAAATGAACAATGAACTGAGTGATTTTGAACGAACATAAAATGGATGATATTCATATAACAAGATTAGTGTGTATCCATTATGATCTACGACGAGGGATTTTGAGGTTACACCAGCAAAGAGTACGTAAATGTGAAAATACGATGGTGTTTAATGCGTATTTGAAAAGCTTGTATCAGGTGTGCGAGATATGCAAAACCGACTTGTCTGCGAAACCGACTTATCTGCAAAGAGAATGCAAAGAGCTGAAAGTTAACAGGTTATTTGAAGTAGTCTTAAGACTTCAAGAAGATTATTTTCGAGTTGTTTTAGAGAGCTCTTTGGCAACCGGTTCTTCTAAAGCTCGTTTTTTGCTTGGAGTGGCGACTTGCTCTGATACTAGGGGTATGATCCGTAGGTCGGATGTGCGGTTATTAGCATCCTCTTCCGGCATCAATCCGATTTCCGTTGCCCAGTCCATAATGTCGGGAGCGA
This sequence comes from Paramacrobiotus richtersi, assembly GCA_034698045.1. Lineage (NCBI taxonomy): Eukaryota > Metazoa > Tardigrada > Eutardigrada > Parachela > Macrobiotidae > Paramacrobiotus > Paramacrobiotus richtersi. The sequence goes on from JAQGAU010003449.1 coordinate 5,050, forward strand.
TGCCTTGTTTAGTGATGTAGAAGTAGGACTTGTTATAGGCGGACTGGAGACCGCCTCCGTTGTAAGTTGCGTGGACTAGGTTTCCAAAAAACAATACCTTTCGTTGGTAGGTGTTTGGCACGAATGCGATTGCCTAAAGAGTTGTACACTAATGTAGTTGGGAGTTGTTCTATAAGTTACATTAGGAAATCTGTGGTGCGATGAAAGCACTTATACGTCGGTACGTAGTTGTTGGATAAGTTGGTATATGTAGTGGATAATGCAATGACGGTAACATTACCAAAGCACCCCAGAGGTCGATTCGACATGAGACAGCTTGTGAGCAGTCCCAGGCTCTTAAGGACCGGAACGGTCGGTTGCCGTTGCGAGTCCATTTATTGGGATCCAGGTCACCAACTACTTCGATGAAAACTGTGTAGTCTGCAGAATGAAGTGTATGTTAGTAAAGTGGCACAAGCGTTAGGATAAAAATTATATTTCTCATATACTTTTCGGCGTTTTGTGTTTGGCGAATTCCAGTAAAGGTGTTAATGTATCGTGATTGCTGGGTGGTTCGTCGGCGGGGTTAAGTGAAGTGTTGCCCTTGATGTAGAGTTGGGACTCGAGCGATGCTTCGTTACGGTATGCTTGTTTGAGCTCTCCGATGTCGTAGTTCTTCATGCGATACCACTATAAATTTGAATAAAGAAGTATTGAAAGAATATCGTGAAAATTCAACGAGTTACTTCTCCGATCCGGAGCGTTTGGGCAATCGAGATTTCGGTGATCATTGCTGTGAGTATAGCGCTTCCAGAGAAATCGGCAATTGTTGTAGCCATGACATCGCCGATACGGGTGGACTTCGGCGCTTCTTCTGAAATGACGATGAATGTTAATGGCCTAATTATAGAGTGGTAAATATATTGGTTTATTGACAAGATAGACTCTGTGAGTGTACTTACTTTTCCTGGTCTCTAATAGTTTTACGTTCGCACGCCAGGAGACACCATTCTGTTGGAAATTCCGATACGTTTGGTAAAAGTCCGGTGAGGATAGCGTTTTCTTTGATGGTCACAACGGCACCGTCCTTAACTTCGGTTACCAATTCAAGCGAGGCGATGCTGATCTTCAATCTAAGAATTGAAACTAACCCATATACTAGATATATGCAAAACTGGTGATATGAAGAGGGAGTAACATCGGTAAAGGTTTAGCAAGTAAGCTGTTTGAAAAACGACGTTTGAGAAAAGTTTGGTAGAAGTCGAATACCGTTTGAAGAACATAAACACAGAAATATGCGTATCTAGTTAAATGATTAGTTGAAGTGAGGCGATTCTTATGTTTAGTCTAGAAATTGAGAATAACTAAGAAGCGAATGTAGTTGGAAAAAGTTAAAAAAATGATATTAAGTATTGATATTAGCTTACTCGGTTCCTGATCCGAGGACAAAAGCTTTGAGTATTTTAATGAACGCATGTTTCAGCGAGGAAATTGGTCCAGGAAGGTTGATTGTCCGAATTTGGAATTCTAAGTGGTAGAAACAGTCAACATTATTCATACGGCATTCGTATAATATTAGCAAAAAGTGAAAATGTTGGTTAAATTATGTAATTGACTTACTGTTGTTTTGGTTGTGACCATCTGTAAGTGTTAAAATGGTCCACGCTCCACTCTTTTTGCCATCTACCATGTGGCCCGCTTATTTTTTCCTTCGCTACTATGAGTTGTATCTTCGCAACCACGGATCCGACCATTACCATTTTAAATTTGTTTTGAAGAGCAATTCATTTTCTTCAAAACTAGTCATATCAGGCTTTTCTACAACATCACAAAGTTTGTCTGGAACCAGTACAGCAAAACCGGGCAATATTTCCCCATGACCCACAAATCAGGAAACGAAAATTGCCTGTAATTTGTGCCTGCTAATCTGAATTCGCTTTTTTTGCGCTCATTCGTTGTAGAAGGTCGTTCGCTACGAACCCACTAAAAACCGTTAAAGTGCTCCTTCTGGTACATTTACTGTGGGCAGTTCCGGATTTGACAAATACAGGACTTTTTCAGGGAAAAAATACCTGAATTGCTTTAACTTGGTGCCACCGGTTAGACAAGGATCGCAGAGTGACAGTTTAGGTCCTTTCTGAAAGGGCAAAGACTGGTGATTATTTTATTATACATTTTTGGTCTTGAAATAATTTGTTTAACCAGAACACTCTGTGAGGATCGACTTGAGTCAGGATTCCACGGGTACAAGAAATCACCCAGTGTCGTCTACACTGTGGACGCTTGTGCGCAGCCCAACAGAATTTGACGAGAATTGTGCTGAAAAGTAGAGTTCGAAAAGCTCTTTTTATTGATATAACACTCGTCATTGTTTGCCTTTTTACGAGCCAGCTCTGGACGGAAAAGTAGCGAAAGAGATTTTCAGAGCCGTCCCGGGGCCATCATAAAATTCCTGTCGTTTTTCTGGAAAAATTTATAAAGATGGGTGAGGTGAATGTTCACTGTCCAACTTTACGCAGTCTATGCAGGGATGCTTTGGCTTTTAAAAACGGAAAAAATGACAGAAATCGGCTAACTGGTTGGAGAGCTAGGCAGGTCTCAACGTAGGGAAATTTTAAGCGGGCCACCTGGTACTACTTGAAAGATAGTTGTTGCTGGCGGTACTTTAAGATTATCAAACGCTGACTGCAGTGCGCCAGGTGTTAGGAAGTCGGCCATCGTAGAGATTTTGTTAGTGGAACAGGTTAAAAGATGATCATAAAAAATTGAACGTTATCACGGAAAAATGCAAATGAAAGAACGCAGGAAAGAGTAAACATATTATGGAAACCAGTATGGTTTTCAGTAACGGAATTTATGTTGGTATGGCGACTGATATAAAGGACATAAAACATATACCGTTATGACTTCATTTAGGTAATTCGATGAGTCCACAGGTCAGTCCGATTTTGATCGATATCTCTGGAAACTGGAAAAGGAGTCAGCTTGGTGTTTTCAAGACAATCGAATAAATGTGATCGCATTTTAGATCGTTGAAATGAAAGCACTTCAGGGGTTAGGTCGTGAAGTATGGCTACTGCGAAAGCAATAGCGTAAATTCCACAATCGGTTCCGTTGAGTTGTTGTTGTACGCTTCTGTGCGTAATCTCTGAGGTGAATGCATGATGAGAAGTCATCAAATGCCTGAGTTGGTCACAAGTTGGCTTATCTGTAGGAGTTCTCGAAGTTGAATCATAGATAAGGAGATCATGGAATCTTCTGTGCAGCAGTTGAAAATGGTTTCCGTTAACAAATATGATTTGAATTCCGTGTGAGCCATTGGCGAATGTATCAGCTGTGTTGTCGAGATGTCTTACTGCTAGATAGTCTAGTCCAGAAAACTGAATTTTTCGTTGCAATATTCGAGATCTGTTAATCCGTTTCAAGAGAAAGACTGCAGCATCCATTAGGTTAATTGATAACATTTCATTAGTCAAAAGTTCTGTTTTATCTTGCTGTGTTATCTGAAGCTGCTGATTCCACCAGTCATTGTCCGCGAAATAATTCTGTGGTGGTAAGAGGAGACCTGTGGTATCGTCAATTGAATGATATGGAGTTTCGAGCCGGATGACCTTTGCGTTGGCGGTGAATTCAGGTTGGGCTTTCTTGCGTTTTCTGGTTTTGTCCTTGACGATTGGATTTACGATTATGTTCGAGGGTCCTAAAATAGTTAATACCCACTGCTGTATCATAACTGAAGGCAAAATATTCCCGATGATTTGTAGTCCAAGAAGTGAGTTAACTCGAGAGATAGCCGTGTAGCATTGACCCGTCTCCCAGCAAGGTTCTCTTAAATCAACGATTGCTTGTTCCAAGGTTTGTCCTTGGAACTTATGAATTGTCAGTCCATAGGCTAGTTGTAGTGGAAATTGTTCGCGATAGCCGAGTGTTGGTGAATTAAAGATCCGATATGTATTACGATATCGCGGCACTTGCAACAGTTGGCCGGTTGCCTTAGATGCAATAGTAGTAATTCTTTTGGAATATTCTACTACTGTTGCCAGTGTTCCGTTGTGCCATCCTTTAGTAACATCGATATTTCGCAACAACATGACCATTACTCCTTTCTTAATTTTTAACTGATCTGGTAATCGATCGCGGCACCAACGTTGTGTTCGTTCTTTGTCGACTTCCGACATTTCATTGCCATCAACGCCGATGTCCTTGGCATCATAAATTTCTTCTGGGCCATCAAATAATTCTAAATAGCGGTTATTCCATTCTGTAGCACTTTCAACGTGAGGGCAAATGATGGGGATGTAATTATGTTTATCTAGTATGATGCTTGATGCACTGACAGTCCGTTTGGATAATTCCTGGAGCATGTTTGGGGAACAGCTACCGTAGCGTAATTCTGCTAGTATGGATTGAAAAACGGGATCGGTTTGTCGTAACACTTCAGTAAGATACCGTACGGTAAATTTATTCCAGTAAGTGTTCGTAAACACTGAAGCGCTTGCTTGTGACTTAGAAACAGGAGGCAGTTGTGCAGGGTCACCAACTATTATTACGGAGACTCCTCCAAAGATAGTAAAACGGCGGTTCCTTTTGTTGAATTTCCGGAGCAAAACGCTAAGACTCTGAAGCAATTGTTGATTCACCATGCTGATTTCGTCAATTACAATCACATCAATCAAGTGCGCTCGCCAGTACTCCAATGTGTCTCGCTCGATTTTGCAACGGTTGTCTATTCCGATGTTGAAAAAATTGTGTATCGTTGTACCACCGATATTGTGAGCAGCTGTTCCGGTTGGAGCTAGTATGCATACGTTCAGATTTTCCGCAGATAGGGATGAGTGGAGTTTGCGTATGATAACAGACTTTCCTGTACCAGCTTGACCTAAAACTGCAATTAGCGATTGCTGATCTTTTTGCAGCAGTTTATTTAACGTTTCATCACATATTTGCTGTTGTTCCACGGTTAAGGTAATGTCATCAGCCGATGGAGTTTCTGGGAAAAAGGAGGATTCAGAAAATTCTGCGTTAGTAGTCGTTGCAGATGCGAAGGAGCTTTGCAACTGCATCTCTTGGATTTCTGCTAGTGTGTCTTCGACTGCGTCTTCAAGATCTGGATAATTCTTCGTGCACATTTTGGCTATCTGATATATTTTTTCATAGGTCAGGCCTTTCGATGCAGCAGTTTCGATTGTGTTCATTACAGATCCTTGGTTTATCAAATCCCGTATGACACATTCTTCTATAAATGTCTGGGATTGGTTATCCGGGGAGAAATATTCTGAATCTTTTGAAAATGGAACTTTGCTGATGAGTAGTTGTTGATAATAGCGTTCACTGCTGTATGTATCCGGTATGACAAATCTGAACCTTGTAACGACTGGCTTTTTTCTTCGTTTCACCTTTGTCTCGGTACGTTCGCCTAGGACTTCTCCAGGCTCAAATCTAGAAATTATTGCGCGAGTTGATGCATCGGTTCCTCTCCAAAAGGGCTGTGCATCGTTTGTTTTATCGACTTCGCAAACCTCAGAAACATCATCGAGAATTGTTTCATCGTTATCTGGTTTGGTTTGGTTTGAGTTATCCGAAGTTGTAAAAGTGAAGTACTGATAGAACTGGGGATATGGAGTGTCTTTCAGGCATGCTGGTCGAATCAAATATTGCTGGTATTTTGTTTTGTAATAGTCAGCGTCAGTTGGTTTTTGATTTCTAGGATGACCTCGTCTTATAATTTGATGGGTCGGAGTAATTTCATCCGGTAAATAGATAGTATCAACAGTTGTTCCATGCAGATGGATTCCAAGTAACCGCTGGTTTGCTTCCAATGATCCTGTGACTTTGGTGTTTAGGTATGTTTGCACTTCAGTGTCTTGAGTACTTTTCAGGCGCAGTTTAGGCTCTGACTTAGCCACATATTTAGATCTAGCTGCACGAAACTGAAGATCTTGTTCTGTCTAAATACCGGCGAGCGGTGTAGAAGCTTTTTTATGTGCCACACTGGCAGAGTTATCTGTTGACATCGTTTGTCAAAGCCGCCTCTTCCGAAAGGAAATAATTTGGGGAAAGCTTTTGCATCGAACAAAGGATCTGATAGTTTCAATGTCGTTATACTATCGATGTCTTCTTTTCCGTCTCTCAGAAAGAGTTTACCAACTACATCGTGACCAGCGTTTTGCGGTGGTGCCTCTTCGTAACTAAAATAAGGTTCAATAAAAGCAATGGTTTCGTCCACTAATTCCTCTGATATGGTTCTCTCTCCTATGGGAATTCCAGATACCTCTTGATACTGTGGATTCTGAACGACGTAAGGCCACATTGTTTCAGCCAAGCTTAAGAATTGTTCGAATATAGGATTATTGCGTTGTAACCATTTGACAGCATTGATAACTTCGTTCGGGAAGGTTGTGTTTGCGATATCATTTCTATTACAAATTGCACCTAGCAGGCCTTGAAAGTGAGTATCGGATTGTCGTCCATATTGTACGTCTCCTTTTAAATGGGTATATTGTACACGTTTTGGGTCTGCATATTTGTATATAAACGAGTATATCCGGGCTAACGATAGCATTTGCTCGTGGGTTGGATTTGTGACGGCTTGTAAGGGAGTAGGTGTTGTTACGTCTTCCGTTAGTGGATCCCCATGAGGCATTGAGTCAGCAAAAGCAGTTGGTTTTCCGTAGCACTTTGTACAAATCGCATAAGGTCCTGCTGGTTGCAACATATGTGGAAACATTTTATCAAGCATATAGGAATCGTCGACGTTGTGATTTGCGTATTTTATAGTTTCGTTTGAGAGCAAGTTCGTTCCACAAATTCCACATGTATCTTTGAATATATGAGAAATAGATATCCGGAAATTAGCGCACAGTGAGATGCGAGCAGAATTGCAGAAGTCGAAATCTAGATTGGTAGGTTCGCGGATAACAAACTGTGGATGCTGGACAGACACAAGTTCCTTGAAAATATTCATTTCATCGAGAGGATTTTTCATCCACAGAGATATGAGGTTTGAAGCTACGCCAGAAAGACTGGGGCGTATTGGCTTGTTCCAAAGAGTACTAGGTCGAGAGACCTAATCATATAGAAAATCGACCTGTGGTTTGAGTTGGCCTGAGTTTCAATGAGAGAACTTATTTGGTTTACTTCTTTACTTCATTTTTATAGTTGTTTGTTATTCAAGACTTACGCCTGTTCGTAGGGAGTAGCGTTTGCACGTATCGCATAATGGATTTCCTGTTTTAAGATCTCGCCACCGCTTGGTCATGGTCGTTGTGCAGTTTGTACATGCTCTGGGAGTACCGTTAGTGTGTGGATCCTAAATGTGAAATGCTATGCGCTGCGGGTTGTTGTGTACGCAGAATACATCGGTTATACCGAAAATTGTTGCTTACATGTTGACGTTCGTTGTTAACTTGACTTCGGTCAATAAGTCGATCTGCGTGGATAAGGAAATCGTTGTTGTGTTTTGCAGGTATACCAGTATCAATATGAGACGGTCGACGAACCTGTACGAGAATATGAGCTGTTGTGTACATCATGCAGAACTTCGTATAGCTTCTTACTCGTGTTGTTTCGCAGGACGTGTGGCATGTGTTGCACATCAGATATCCTGTTGGGTTTTTATGCCATTGTCTTGTTGCATCTGTGCCACAGTTAACACATAATACATGGGTTGTTCGAACATTTTTCTGCAGAAAAAAGCCACTGAAGCAAAAGAAGCGACATCTAGCTGATGAAACAATAATACCTGATAGTAGATAAAATTATTTATCACTCTTTGTTGGTGCTGGTATTCCGTCATGTTATTACCATGAATAGCAGATGGACACAAATCTTGACTAATTGTAATAACTGCTGAGGTTTCTTCGTCTTGTTGATTCGTGGTATTTTCAGGAATATTTTGGGTTTCTCCAACATCTGAGATACAGTCCATGTGTGCCGTTTCAGGAATGCTCAATCTGTTTCTTTTCTTTCGTTTACGCCTTACGATACCATGAATGCGCTTTACGAACATTGTTGTAAAGGTTCAAGGAGCAACAGTACGGTCAAAAATGAGAATATCTTTGGGAGTGATAGAATGATGTGAGCAATGAAAGTTCCTTGTGTTATATTAACAGTGTTGTTCTAATGCTGTATTGTGTTGTCTGAATTGTGTTTCGATTGGAATGGTAGTGTGGGATGTGT
>JAQGAU010003450.1:0-13204 GCA_034698045.1 Paramacrobiotus richtersi
TGCAAATAGTATATACACATCCCGTTCTTCAGCGGACTTCCTGGTCGCCTTGGCAAAGGTCACCGTCTTGGGAGCTTGTAGCCGGTTGACGCAACGGTATGTGAGAGATTTCCTACGAACCTGTAAATGTGATAAGGTGTCAAAATCAGTGCTATATAATCGTAGATTTAATTCGGAGCTTTATTTTGTAAAACAGGTCTGTTTTCGAGGTTTGCGACATTAGTCTGCTTTCGATGCGGTTTTTGGAGCTTGAATCTGTAAGATATCTAAATTTCGTTCATGAAGTACTACTTGCCAATTGGCACGCAGAAAACAAGTCCTTTTGCAGAACTGTTGTAAGTGTCTTAAATTCGAACGTTCCTACAATATGTCTTGGTTTACAATTGTTTCACATAACTTTTGATAGAGGTACGGATTTTCTCTGCATTCAATCAGAGTACGGCATTCTTTGTGTTATTTTCGGCATTATAAAGACAATTCATTTTCAATCAGACGAAAGACAGTTTAATTTCGAACATCATTTATCACATACTTTGTGGCATTTTTTCAGCAAAACATAATACTGCAGTCGATGTAATGTTCAAAACGGAAGAATGAAATTTTCCATGATGAAATTAAATTATCTTTCTTTTTATATCGAAAAATTTTGGCGATTTTTCCTACATGCATCAGTAATGAACTTTCCATCACGCTGTTTCAGCCTGATGGAATCATAAATAATCATTCAAAATTCTCCAGTTGTAACCGATCCATGTTAAGCTGAAAGTGTATACGCATTTATTAGCATTATTCCGGGCTGAAACATGCTTTGTGAATAATCGATGGATATTCAGTTGAAATATTGACGGGGATTCTGTATAATGGGCAAAAAGTGGCCAGGGAGTGCTGCTATATTTGGCATTGCACTGTAAGCCTGTCTGCAAAAAGCAGGAGGATACGGGATGGCTTGTGCGGTAGTCACATTCCTTCCCCGTATATGACGTGTTAAAAAGCAGTTAGAGTCATGTGGCAGTAATCAATACAATCCTTAAAACGTCCCACCATTTGCCGGATTAGACGAAATACGAATCCACACGGTACAATTAGCGCTGGATTACTAACACGCTTTGGTATAATTAATACACGTGAATTAACCATAGTGCCGGCATGCAGCGACGAACCACCCAAGCGAGTTTATAAATGGTGCAATATATTTGAATAAATTTTAAAATATTTATAGAATTTATTTTCAGAAATTCAAACACTTTACGTGTACGATATACAAAATTTAGACATTTTTTATTCTTTTAATTGAATTTTTCCTCAGTTTTTAATCAGCCTGGATATTACATCTAACGTACAACATACAGTAAGCTATAAATTATAAAAGCCCGCGTTCCTTTTCAGACGTATTGATTTTTCCGATTAACATAATCACCTTCTCCACATCGGCACAATGGAGTTTATGGCCAAGCAAATCCTCTCCAGCAAGATGGGTGAAGTGAAGAAGCTGACGGGAGGAGAAGAGGGGGGCGAGAAGAAGGAAGGCGAAGCCGAAGGGTCGACCGAGGAGGAAGAGGAAATTAGGAAGATGCGCGAGGAGGCCGAGGATGCGCGTAAGGACAAGCATCGGAAGATGGAGGAACAGCGGGAAGGCATGCGGCAAGGGATCCGTGACAAGGTTAGTCCGCCGGATTGCATGAGCACCGACCTATGTTTGTGCCATTTTTAGAGATTAATTATGCGTATATGGTTCATTCCGTCACATATTAATTTAGTAATATAACGAAAAAATTGACATTCGGTCATGTCCTGCATAGTGATAAGTTCCGATCGGGTGTATGAAGTCCGTGTTTTGATTCAGCTACAGTATGTATATGATAGACATTTTTGTATCTTTTGCAGACTAACTTGTGCTTTTTATATATGTGACTGCACTAGTATGCGTGCTGCAAAATAAAATACGCACCGTTTTTCCATTACTCACAAATGTCTGTCATAAGATTATAACTGTTACTACATCTTATCCCAGGCTTAAAGCTTAGTATTGGAACTATTTTTTTGTGGCCTTAAATAAAATTTAAATTTGATAATGCAAACATAGGTGACAATTTTTTTGTGATTTACAGTATGGTTTGAAAAAGAAGGAGATAATCGTTGAGCCCGAGCCGGTCGCTCCACCGGGTATGGAGGGTCGTCTGAACAAACCGAAAGCGGACCAAGCACTGTTGGCACAGCAAGCAGCAATGGCCGATGAGGATCTACCAAGTAAGAAATGTGGCAAACCGTAACATTACAGACTGTACATATACAGGAAATAGTTATATAGTTATGTAAAACCCGACCGAACAGTCGGGTAAAATTTTAAATTAAAAAGTTTCCTTCAGAGCATTTCCATGCTAATAAATTAATCAAACAATTTTAATATGTTTTTTAAGAGTTCTTTATGAACCACACTGCATAAAGCACCATTTTTTATCAGATAAAATATAACCCATTTAAGAGTAGGAAGTTGACTGCAGTATAAATGATTCCTCTATGGTATGATTACCGAATTCGGATGGTTAGGATTTATAAAACATTTTTAACGATTCGTCGATCGAAAACACCTCATTACAACACCTATTGATTTAGAGCTGTTGACGCTCACCTTTCGCCTTGTTTGTCTCTCGGGGGCTTTCAATAATTGTGCGACGTCTTATACGCTGCGTGACTTTTCCTTGGGTGATTACGCGTGGGCAGATAATCAGACTCGTGCGCGCAATGTTGCATATATAGATGCAGGCACAAATATTTTCAATTTACAAAATTACAAGGACTGTACAGTATTGTATTGTACTGTATTTCTACTTACTATATTGTTATAATAATATCGCGTAAAGCACATTTTTATAAGGTGGTGTAGAAGACGGCGGATTAGGTATCTATTACGGTGTGTTATAATATAAGATGACCTTTCTGATGTAAAGGTCAGTATCTTAGCTAAATGGGATTTTGTGCCATTACTGCATATATCGGTACATTACACCAAAAACATTATCATTGTTCATCTGACTTTCTTTCAGAAGAATAAACATTCGTAAAGTTTTGTTGAAAGCTGTTTAAAACGTGAAAACTGTACATGGTTGGTGTAAATTGGTTGTTTTCTTTTCAGTTATGAAGCAAGTGGAAAATGGTGTTAATTATGTCAAGGAGGCGGCAACCGGACTCTTTTCAAAGTTACCATTTTTCAAATAACTATCACGTGGCACAGTACATTTGTCGCTTGTTGTTTGAAGTGGACGTGATAGCTCTTAACGTACCGTCACCGCTGCATATATAAACATTCGCTGTGTATGTGTTGCGACTATTTTGCTCTGTTCAATTCTCGAATGAAAAAAACCGGTGATTTAATCTTATGCAAATTATATGTCTTTTCTATTTAGAGACACTATTTATATTTGTGGTGATTATGAACCGACAATAAAGCGCATATAATAATTAGTAAAACCTGCTCAACGTTAGCAGGTAACCTGAGTTCATATAACACCTGTTATCAGGGTCAGTCGATGGGCAATCTCCCGCAGTTATCGCGGTCGGAAATACGCACTCTAATCCTTTAATTTTGCATCAGGTGAGACCCGTATTAAAGCTTACTAGCTGCAAGCTTCGATACACTACTGTCGAGTGTTGATAAACAAACCAAGAGTGATGTTGCAAATGAACTAAACACCACAGTGTGATCGGCATAATTGAGTGCTACCATCTGGCTAACAAGGCAGCTCCCACAGATCGGAACATTGAGATTCTTCCCTTTTGATTTTATTATAAATAACGCAGTGTCAGCATTGTATTACCCTCTTTTAAAATTATTGCTAGCATGCATGTAAAACTTTAACTGTATCTTACATGCGCAGAACCGTAGTGAAGTGGCTCTCAATCACGAAGAAAAATAACGGCAGAAACGCGAAACAACACATTTTCGAATCGGAATAGTTTTTTTACTGCCCCTCCGTTCCTCCGATTTGAGACTTTTTTACGGTGTTACCAATAGGCGCATAAAAACAAAATTATTTCTATAAAGCAAGATACCGCAATGAGACCTGACCGCGCTTGTTGACAGTGAACTCTAATATGACACGTAGCTCTGCACAAATGCCGATAAGATCGAGAACTCTATACAAAGGTCAGCGCGGTTATTCATAATAGGCTACACCCAATGGGCAAATTTCACGTGGACCATAATGTAATTTATTGTATTGGTGTACGTACAGTACGTCGTTTTGCTCCGGTTTACGCCTGTTTACATACTTTGATCCTGTACCTCTACCGACAACTAAGTGCCTTGTTGCCCGATTCGACCTTATTAATTTATGAATCAAAAGTGTTTCAGCTTTCAGTATTACAGGTGCTGACAGTATAGTCTTAACGCAATAAAATGGCACGTTCTGATTTCATCGTTGTAAATATCGGAGAAAACTAGAGCAATTTGGCCACTACAGAAATGACGTTTAAAATCATAATAATAAAGCTAAAAAGCGTTCGTAAAGTCATGTTGCTGAGAGAAGCCTACTATAACCGAAAAGCCATGCGATACATAAACTAATTTATTGTATCATAACTACGAGGAGCCGGCAGATTTCTCGTGGACTTCTTGTACTTCTGGGCCGACTACCGAATACCTAGTTGTCAGATATCGATCTCATCCTAATGATTCCCCGCTGATTACACGCTATAGTTCAACAATTAACTGGTACTCGTACCTTACGTGATATATATAAGTCCGCTCACCATGCAGTTACTCTAACGATCCGCATGGTCAACGTTTATAAAATCATGGTCAAGGTCGTTACGTCCAACATGCAGTCTTTCCTTCTCTGCATTGTGGTTTACGTCTCTATGGTCCAGTTTTCACATGGTCTAGATCTACCACATCCACAGTGCACTTACGAGTACTTCCAAAATCAGTGGACATTATCATGTATAGAAGCTCGTCTGAGGATACCGGAGAATTTCAAGGTATTAACAGCAATGAGATTTATCCTGTCTGTGGTGTGTGGCTAGCGCTCGGCACGAACCTAAACTTTAATCAGCGAAAGTTGAAACAAAAACAACGACGCACCGAATCCTTGATTAATTTATCAATGCCACAATCTAGATTTGTCGTCACGAACAGTTTTATGAGCAGCACGGAATACTCAAACAAAAGTCAAATCATCCTTATACTCTGCTGGTTTTTTTCTCCGTTAGGTTGGCAAAGTGCCGACGGGAGTGGAGAATATCCACCTAAGTTGTCCCAGTGCCTACCAGAAAAACCATTGCAATTTCATGAGCGATAATGTTCAGCCACTCCCAGCTCGATCCTCACTAAGAACGGTGCAGCTATATGGCTTCCAAGGAGCAGACGGGTCGGCGCCGTTCAGTCAGTTTTTGCGCAATGTTAAGAATCAGATAACAACTTTACGAATTACCTGGAGTCGGACGGGTGGTACTTTAAATTCCTTTTTTCTGCATGGATTTACCGCACTGGAACGTCTGTACCTGACCGATAACGATATAAAAAGGTTGTGGCCGGGCTGTTTCGATGCTGTCAACTTCCCAAAACTGGCCAGTTTGGATCTGGGATTGAATGCGTTGCAGAAAGTGGATTGGACTGAATTCCAGCCAATCGCAGGAACTCTGGTAAAATAACTAAATTATTCCAATAATTTATATGTTACAATATCGTAAACTACTCGCTATATAGCTGATGTTCTTATCGCTCATTTTATCGAATTATCATTGGTTTTGACATATTAACATCATTCTATACTATGATATTATTAAATTTTTGTTAATTATATTAGCACCCTGTTGCCTATATGTTTACAATATGGACATACTAATACAGTTTCCTTGTTGCTTTGTAGAGAAATTTGTCGATACACGATCAAAACCCGAAGCTTAACTCTTTGATCCGCAGTGGTCCAGAGTTTCCGCTCCAGCTGCATAATTTTGATTTATCCGGTTCCGCTCTTTCGGAATACCCAATGGATATCCTGCGGACAGTTACTCCACCCCCCGGAGCCGCTATTACTTACGATTTCCGGCGAAACGATTTTTGCAACAAAGCCGACTGTTCCTGCTGTGAAATCAAAACCTTCATGACCTGGGCGAAAAGCCTCCCGCAAACACCGACGCCAGTGCTTTTTACCTGCGGTGGACAGGTTTACAATGATCCTGCGGTCATCTCACTGGATATCTACAGAAGCTGTACATAAGAAGATTGTAACTTTGGAGGAAACAATTGAATGGTTTAAATTCCCCTTGCTGATAGGTTGATCCCCGGGTGACGGGAGAAACTGCTCGAAAGTTCGGCCACAACTTTATCCAAAGTGTTCCGTGCAGAAGACGATGGCTAGAACCGTCAAAGATTTACTTCGAGTTATAAATGTGCTATCTCTAGTACCAGTACATAGTCCGTATATACGTCCAGCCGGCGTGGCTTTTTTCTGATAAATAACAGTGCTATTTAAAGTTCACAAGTCAATACAACTAATTTCATTACGTATGTATTTACATATATGCAGCACTCGTTTATTTGGGGATACAGCAGACGCATAAAAATTCTAATTTGTTTTAATTTTACATTATAAAAATTTAAATTATAAAAATATATAAAATTGTAAAAAGTTTAATTTATTATAAAAATTAAATTTTATTCTTTGTTAAAGCCGGCATGCGATACTTTAAATGTTTGTTGAAGTCTCTTTATAGCCGAGAGTTTTGTGTATAGAATCGTAGTGGTTTTTTAACCTGTCGAACTTGGTAAAGATTAAGGAATGCCATTAATGATCCAACAGGTACATTGTGTGATTATATACGATCCAGTTAGGCCAGAGCGGTATAATTAAATTGCAGTAAAATCGGTTTTTAATATCATTCAATGCATCAAACGGTCATCAGTCATCCGTTTATCTGATCAAGAAAGTTCCACCATGGCTTAATCATTAAATATGAAGTGTGCAGCACATGACCGCAGAAGTTATTAGTCCGTGCATGCCGGTTGTGTTTCATCGCCTTCCAAACAGAGACTCCAAAGAGAATTCAAACCTGTACAGGATGCGTTCAACTGCAAACTTTTGAAATTTTGGAATTGGTTAAATTTGTCTGGATTCTGTACTACAGCATAATTATCAATAATGGGATCGATCTTGGAAACTATACTCTTGGAATTGTACAGTTTTCCGGCATTGGTATCTTTCATAGTTGTTCTGTCCATGTTTTGGTTTGTGCTACTTGGCCGGCCAGCTTTTAGTCCACCCGGACCACAAGGTAAAAGTCTGTTTTATGATGCTGGCAAAATATACGTTCATGATGTTTTCCTTTACGCTTCTTTTTTTCCGAACTCCAGTTTGATTACTCGTCGATTATAACAATAGCTCGAATAAATTGAATTTCAGTCGTTTTCTTTTTTATTCACAAAAATAGCTGTCGGCAGTTTTGGTACCAATACAGATTACGTCGTATACCGATCAAATTGTGTGTCCCTTCATGAGCTGAATCTACGGTAATCGCAACGTTTAGTTGATTCCTCAAACTGACAACTGGCTCTTTTACGCGAAGTGTGTATTGTATAATTTGTATTATTGTACTTACTGTATGGCTGTGTATAATTATATTGTTGCAATTGTACTATAATAATTATATATAATGAAGCTGATCATGACAACACTACAGATATTTGAAGCTTCATCAAAAGAAGAAATCAGCACAGTTATGATTTTCCGTTATTAACGTTTAATATCATTCATCAATGGGGGATACGTTAGTACTGTATATCAGAATTGTTGACAGACTTTAGAAGTTCCTAATAACTTTCCGGCCTTCCGGACTTCTACAGCAAGTGCTACGTAGACCAGCGAAGGTAGAACTGGTAGAGCGTGAGTTTACGATCCAGTTCGACCAAAGCCATATTTTCAGTGAAACCGGTTTTGTAATTATTTTTTAATGCAACCAAACCGTCAGTCATTTTTTTACCAGACTTGTGAGTCACACCATGCTGTTTACTAACATCACAATAACCGTAGAAACTATCGGTACGTGTCGGTTGTTTTACATCGTCTTCAAAACACAGACTTGAAAAAGTATTCAAGCAGACACATCTGAAGCAGTTTCGTTCATTATGAACAGTACAATGTTCCAGCGTTTGTAAATTTATTCCAAATCTGCACGTCTGTAGTTGATTTCCACTTTCAGTCCAAAAAAATTATCAATGATGGGATCATTTTTCGAAACTGTATTTTTGGAATTATACAGTTTTCCGGCATTGATATCATTTCTAGCTGTTCTGTCCATGTTTTGGTTTGTGCTGGTTGGCCGGCCAGTTTGTAGCCCGCCTGGGCCACAAGGTAACAGGGTAGAGAAAAATATATTTTTATATTATTCTTTAAGTTTTTCGTTTCATTATTTTTCTTATAAATATATATTTATACTGATTTTCCTCTAGATTTTATACATGTTAAGCGAAGGGCATCTTGAACAGAGTTACGCGTACTACTCACACAAAATAATACGATGTTCATAATTTTACAACAGTCCTTGCAAAAAGTGTCATCAACGTCGGTAGTTCTTATTTCTAATGTTCTGCTGTTGTCTTTACGGTGATCACAAGATTTTGCTAATTCATTCTTGTATAATATAGATGTAATTATATATATCTATAATTTGTGTAATGTTATTTAGATAATTTATATGATTAAATTAGGTATCAGAAATAAATAATTTTACTTCTAGTTCTGCATACTAATTAATAACTGCTGCTTTACGCTCAGGTATTCCGTTCCTGGGATATGCCCCTTTCGTGGGAAGTTATCCATGGCTGACGATGACAAAACTGAAAGAATCGTACGGGAAAATTGTGGGACTATATCTCGAGTCCAAATTTGCTGTAGTATTACAAGATTACGATGTAATACAGACGGCATTTGTTGAGAAAGGGGATATCTTTGCCGGAAGAGGAGACAGCTTCGTACTGAACAAAATGGCCACCGGAAAAGATGGCCACCCACATGGTATTGTAACTACACACAGTATATACTGTAGTCAATTTTTAGCAATTTTTTTTATAGTCTATAGATGCATTTGGCTTCTCTACATTTTTGGTTTTCTGCATTTTTCTACATTTCTACATTTTTGGTTGATATTGAATACAGTATAGTAATCAAGTAACCAAAAATTTTAATCCATGGGATGTAGTTTCTTTATTTTCGTAGTATGGTTATTTGTAAAAAAATTTTAATTACATTATAATGTAATTAAAAATTTTTTACAAATTAGTAACAATGCATGTGGTTTTTGCGATAACCATTAAGTAAAATGTGGGAATATGCAAAAAAAACTGATGGAAAAAATTGATAAAACAAGAGAGAATATCAAATAAATGTTGAACAGGGATTACTGCATTGGAGGGGCCCAAATGGAAAGATACCAGGGAATTCATCCTTGCAACGTTACGGGATCTCGGTGCTGGTGAAAGTAACCAGAAGGCGGAGAAATGCATTTTGGACGAAGTGAACCGATTGTCTCAAAAAATCTCGGCTCACAATGCATGGGCATTTGATCCGAAAGTGCTTATACGTCCCGCAATGGCCAGCATAATGGCGATGGTCCTTTGTAGCCGCAGATTTCAGTATGAAGGCGACGAGTACCGCGTCCTTACTCGGCGAATGCCGGATGCTGCTGCAGCACTCGGAAGCGGTGCACTCAATGCGTAATAATTATATACAATGTATAAAAAAACAAAACTACTGAACAAATTTATAAATAAAACTTACTCGATAAATTTCATTATGAACATTTTTAAGAATTTTTAATGGTTTATATATTTTGGGACTTTCTCCAGATTCAACTGGCTGCGATATATACCGGGACGGTTCAAACGTTACTGGGATGGTGTTGCTTACACCGTAAATAATATCTGGACATTTGTGGAAAACGAATTTACTTCCCGCGAAAGGGATCAAGTCCTGGTGGAGTCTAACGCTGCAAATTATCAACCCAAAGATTTCGTGGATGCTTACCGGCATCACGCTGCGACTGACGCATCAAAATCTTCCTTGGCCATGTCAAGTAAGCGCGAAAGTCGACCGTAAATCATCCTACAGAAGCAAAAAACGGAGCAAAGGTCTTACTTGTCTACATACGTCCATAAAACATGAAAGGAAAAACTTAAAAGCACTAATGTGTATGAAATTAAATCTGTTTATCAGTAGCATGAAGGTAAATTATATTAATTTATAATATCACAGAAAATGTGTGAAATATCGATTATATAAATGATAAATTAATGTAGTTTATACTGCATAATTCTAAATTAGTATGAAATTATATAAAGTTATACTGCAGGATTGTACTGTTTATTTTTTTTATGAACTGCCGGATTATATAAATTGATAATTTATACAGTATGAATATGATTATAATTATACTGTTTGTCGTTGTGCTTACATGTTTATCGAATTTTGTTGGCGCTATGCAGTTTATTTTCGCGAAATTAATATCCGAATCTTCGCGGTAGACGAAGACGATTTCCTATCTTCCACCGTTACGTTATTTATGGCCGGGACGGAAGCGACTTCCATAGGTCACCAATGGCTTATTCTGTTAATGTGCCGGAATGCGTTACACCAGCAAAAGATCCAAGAAGAAATGGATAAAGCCATTGGCAGCACACGTCCAATTGGCTGGGATGACAGAGGTACCAATGCAATTTCCACGTTTTCCATATTTGTATCTAAATACAGTAACGCTGCTTATAAAACTTGGCATAGCGTTGAAACTTGAAACACCACTTCGATTAAGTTAACCTTTACCTTGCATCAACTTTATGTATAATTTGCATTCAATATGATATATTTTACTGTCTACCATACCTAGATCTCCTCCCATTGACAACTGCCACATTTCTGGAGTGTATTAGACTGAGCGGATTAAGCGCTGGCGGTATCCCGCGCAGGAATTTGGAGAAGACAGAACTCATGGACTATAAAATACCTAAGCATTCTCTGATTTTTGCAAATATTTGGGCTGTACATTACAATCCGAAATATTTCCCGGATCCGTTAGCATTTAAACCTGAACGGTTCTTGGATGATGATGGAAACATACGAGTTCCGGAGCAGTTCATGCCTTTCTCAATAGGTAAAAGAAGGTCCTTGCAAGGACCTAAATTTTTGCTTAAAATTATATGTGTCACATACTAAAACGTAATCCCGAATAACACTCCCAAAAGTAATATGCATACGGTTATGCCGTTACGACTGCATCTTTCTATCAGGTGTAACTATAGTAAACCATAAATCTGCTGTTGTTTGTCATGTTTTTGTCAGTATACGGTGTATATGTCAGATTGCCAGTTAACTGTTGTTTTATTAGTGCATTCGAATAACATAAGTTCGAGTCGAGAAAGTATAGTACATGATGATAAAACTTACGGAAGAAAAGTAAATGTGCATAAATTATACAAAGACTCGGCGTTTATAGGAAGAGGAAGCGTTTAGAACATTATATATACTGCTGAACATGTACCGTACACACGGTCACGTTGGACTTGTCAATTTCCTGTATTAACAATTTCGCTCACGATAGGTCCACGATCTTGTCCTGGTCAAGAGTTGGCCCAGATGATGTTGTTCCTAACTTTCGCCAACCTCGTCCACCGCTTTGAATGGAAGGAGCCCAAAGGCCTGACCCTACCTCGGCTGCATGAATTCGGTCCAGCTTCCGTGGCAGCCACTCCAGCGCCATATAAAGTTCTTGCTGTAGCGCGATTTAATTCGTAACCAATGGTATATGAATCCTTTTTGTGATACATTAATCGAAAGAATCTGTAGCCGAATTTTTGGATACTGCTGCCCAAGGGTTGCAGCAGTTCATCGATGTAGCGTGGCTATAGATAATCGTATCTGTTTTAATTATTGTGTATATGCGCCTTCTGAAACTTTTCTCATGATCATGTTCTCATGTTTTGTTCTCACTTTCTCAATGTTCATAATTTCAAATTGGTTGTAATAACTGCAACAACTATGAATATCAGGTGTCCGTAAAAATACACATGGTAATAACGAATAAAGATTTCGGATTTATTATGACATAATAAATCTAACATTGTTAGAATCTAGATAACGGACATCGACACAATAATTTCACAGCATTCCTCAATTTTAGTTGATTTACACCGGTTTGGATTTTAAATTCCCATACATCTGTAATTTACTATAAAGCTCTCATCTTCACAATTAATTTTCAAGGAAGCTAAAACTCTGTAGAGATCACCAACAGACTATCGCCAGCTCTCTTGCCGTTTTTAGCCGAATATATTTTTGATACCAGTAAAACAAATATATCATACAATGCATCACTGCGCAAAAAAAGGACGTATACCAGGACAAAATCAATTAAATACGATAAGTTAGTCCATTAACGTTGACCAGCTCGTCTCCCTGTATCCTGCTCGCCGAAGTGGTGACCTTTCCACGTGCGGTCTTATTAATAAACTGGAAAAAGTTCTTATAAGTACCAGATCAGTGAAAATGCCCAATTAAACACAAGAAATATAATACAGTATATCATTAATAAAATATGATTTATTACGTACACGTTGGACACTGTATCGTACAGCCATAAACGGCGCTCAGTGCCTGACAATCCCGGTAACTCAAACGTCCGGCATTAAAAATGGTTCGGCTATTTCTGGCCACAATAACCGGAAGTCCATTCAGGCTGTAACTTGTCGGTTCGATCATGGTTATGGAATTATAATCGAAATCCGTAGCGTTGAACTGGATCAGGCGTTGATCGTAGGTGCTGAAAGCCCCAATTTGAATGGCGGCTAATACAGATATTTTTTCTTTTAATATAAGTATTTTGTAATAATAATTTTATATGTAGATTAGACAAGCACGCAATGTTGGAGATTACCTGGATGTATAAGATTGGTGTTAACTTGAAGAAAAAAATCCCTTCCCGGCTTATTGTGCTCACTGCGCAAGCCAAGCAAATCGACAAAAAATCGCATGACTTGGCGCATACTGGATAAGCATCCGTTGGGGCCATTCATGATGGCCATGTGTTGTCCATATGTTGTCGGTGGGTTGGCTACTGACAGTATCCGCCCCGGAAATGAGTAACACGTCGGTGATGGAACTCTGTACCGAACAAACACAAAACAAATGGAAAAAATAACTAAAATAATTTCTGTTTTTCA
>JAQGAU010003451.1:0-13200 GCA_034698045.1 Paramacrobiotus richtersi
ACTGAAGTTCAATAATTAAAAATAAACTGATTCAGGTATGTTTTAGAACATTCATTTCTGCATCTAGTGATGTTGATCAGGCAGTTTAAAATTGTGACGTGTTGATGCAACAAATTCTGCCGCAAATCGACCCAACCACTGGGAACTTGTCCTTAAATATTCTACAATAAATACTATAAATTGGTCCAGTTGTCAGTTTTTGATTGACAGTTGTTCGTCCAGTACAACGGTATAAACCTCTGTTTAAAAGTACGAGCGCACGTCGTAATCAACGCAAACTGTTTTTAAAAATATGTTCGCTCAATTAAATTGTTCAGTACGTTAACACTGATTGAATAAAACGGTTGCATTTACATGCGTACTTGTCATTCTAATAACATTAATGTATCTGCATCTGGCACAAAGTATCGACACATTGTACGCCAATGGTAACAACTTGTCATTGTGTGCAGATTTGATTCCATTGGATCTAATTGGAGCGCAGAACGCATCGGACTGGAAGCGCTCCATCACCGCGGCCTTCAACGGTGATTCGGGCTTCACGGAGGACGACGCCAAAGTGGCCTTCTTGAAACATATTGCCAAGTGGCCCACATTCGGCTCGGCATTCTTCGAAGTTCGGGTAAGTACAATGCAAACTCTACAAGTGTTTTTGTAGTTACGACGATTGTTGTTGCAGCAAACAACTGACTCCAACTATCCGGAACGCTTGCTTCTGGCCATCAATAAGAACGGCGTTAATCTGATCGATCCGGCTTCCAAAGTATGGCTTCAAACGAAAACGCTGCTGCTATGGTTCAGCATATACGACAGCTTAAATGTGGTATTTTTCATTAGAAAATCCTTGACGTACATCCGTTTACGAGAATATCCAACTGGAGCAGTGGGAACACATTCTTCCACATGACCATTGGGAATTTAGTCCGGGGAACCAAACTCCTATGTGAAACCGCATTGGTATGTTTTCCTTTCGTCACTCAAAACTTTTTGCAACAGATTTAGTAGCGTCTGTTACAGGGTTACAAAATCGATGATTTGCTGACCAGTTACATCGGCCTGATGCTCCAGCAGATGAACAAACAGCGGGGTCACTCCAGCCGTCTGCGAGTAGACGAATAACTGAGCAACAAATACCGTGCCCGATTTTTTTTGTGATTGTTTGTGGCATTAGTGCAACTGCTGGTTTATTTATTTGGGTCTTTTTCCAATGATGCTTGACAATTGATTTGCTTGCGCGTTATGTACGGGCATATGTTTACGTCATTTTTAGGCAACTTGTTCGTTTGGTTAATTATTAAAACTGCTTGACAATACAGCAACGTCGGGCTGGTTTGTACCGCATGGTATATCGGTACATAAAATAAAAGGTAAATAAAAAGCACAGGTTCAGTCATCCTGTCGTCTCCAAAGGCAACCACAAGCTCCATAACATGTAGTCCGTATGCGGAATGAATGGAAGACGCACATGGACTGTATACTATGAAGACTTTGTGAAGACGTAATACGAGACACCGTTTGTTCTTGGAGGCTGAATTCATACGTGAGAAGCTTTTGCAGGCGGTTTTAGTGGCCCTTTCTCAAAGACGCTGTAATCGCCGTGGGGGCGACCGCGGAACGTGCAACACAGGAAGGACAGCTAATTCAGATTAAATTAGAATTATTATTGAACTACAGTACTGGTACATATAATGCTGTAAAGCTAGCTATCCCTACAGGCTATCACACAGTACAGTACTTATTACCTAATGCAGCAACTAACACTGCTGCGCCAATAATCCCGATAACATAATACAGTGACCAATCTGTGTTACTAGAGGTTGCGCACTGAGTGCGCAGCTCTAATAACGCAGATTCGTCACTATATCAGTCATGCGCCCGGGTTGCTCAGTTGTAGTCGTAGTGTTGGTGGTTATCCAGCTACCGGGTGGTATTTTGTATGTGCTACAAAGAAGATTCCAAAAAAACATTAAAGTTGAAGTTCTAAGTTCTAACCCGGCGTTTCTTGTGTGGTCTGTTGAAAATCACTGCAATAAACAACAGAAGAATTAGTAACTTTAATGATCTCAATCCGAAGAAACGCATTGCAGAAAAAATTTTGAAGTTGCTTGGCAAACAGCATAAAGCAGTGACTAGGGCGGCCGTAGAAACAAATCAATGGTTTCTGGATGCTTAAGCAGTCTGGTAAATATCGATAGGACTCCGGTGTTGTTGAATAGTTATTCAATGCAATTTTAGTCTTACTCTAAGTATATTCCGTAACTGCTCAGTTAAAGCGATTAAAGCAGCAGAAACGAGTTGTTTTTGCTACTTTACTTGGCTAACCTTTAACGGACGATGCACAATAAATGAGACGTAAGAGATATGTGTGTAGAACAAATTCCAACGCGCAGCCAGATGGGGTGATCTTGCCAGAAATGAAACGTCCCTAAAGCGTTAAGAATTTAAGCTGCTTAAACATTTACCGTGCTGACAATTTACCTTGAAAATGGGCACAGATTGAAAAGAAGCGAAGTCGAGGGATCAGTGCAGTTTAAAGCATGTTAAACATCTGATATGAACTAGCTGCTGCGTCAGGAAGCTTGCTTAGCGTTCCAAGGGATTGTGAAGTATAATTGGGTGATCTGCCTAGTACGAAATCCATGTGAGTATGCTGCATAAAAGTAGTAATAACATTAATGATAACAGTATAGTAGTAATATACTGATAACAGTA
Source organism: Paramacrobiotus richtersi (assembly GCA_034698045.1). Taxonomy (NCBI): domain Eukaryota; kingdom Metazoa; phylum Tardigrada; class Eutardigrada; order Parachela; family Macrobiotidae; genus Paramacrobiotus; species Paramacrobiotus richtersi. The sequence continues at coordinate 2,713 of JAQGAU010003451.1, forward strand.
TATCAAGAAAGTCATAGTATAATACACTCGAGATGTTTATGCACATAGGTAGGTGGAGGACGAAACAACGCAAATCTTTCACAAATTCTAACTTTCCTGATGATACATATGAGTCAGTCCAAGCAGGCCCGAGCACGAAAGCCAAAGATTTTTGCCATATATATTATCTGCTCTCATTTACGACAACTTCTTCCTCGCAGCAACACCTAGAGACAGCCTAATGAATATATACAGGAAGCCACCGAAAACGGATGATGAGCTGCGCATGTTCTTCTGCAAAAATAAGTGGAAGAAGTGGGTTGCTCATACCTGTGGCTGCCATTGCATCCAGAGCACCCGCCATTCCTGTTGCATCAGGCATATGTCACTACATACATCTATGGTGACTGCAAATAGCATGAATCTGGTAGGCACAATTTATTTGGCCACTGAAAAGTACACCATCTGCCTTGTACTGAACCGACTCTGTATTAAATAACTTATCACAGCAGGCGCGCTCGAACTTGCGCATTTTTTACATTTTTCATTCTCATATTTATAGAACAAAGCATGAATCTCTTAACACTCATCCAATCCGAGCGGTCTCTGAAGCCGATCGAGACTTAAAGAAATTCGCGAAGAAATCAGTTTTAAGCTTTCAGGTTTCTTTCACCCCTGAATTCCTTCGACATGATAAAAGCATTAAATTAATCAGAAACACGACAATACAAAACATCTAGGAGAGAAGTTATCCATCCGGCCGCAAAGACCGCTTTTTCCGGAAGTGTTAGGTATTTTGCTAATAGTTCAAGTGGAAAGTTTTGTTAAGTAGTATTCAACACTTTCCCACAATCCAAAAATGATTCCACCACAGCATGGTGTTCAAGATACAACGGGAAAAAATTTTCTCAGAGAAGAAGCGTAAAAAAATTGACGGAAACGGATTCGGCGAGTTTTGCCAGAAAAACTGTCCGATCAACATGCTCCTGCCTCATACACGGTGTGCGCATTTCTTGCGCTGCATTTACGGAACTATATTATTTCACAGCCGTATGTACACTGGCAGAAACAGAATTAGCTCGTTTAGTTTGTTATTTTGGTATGGAATGAACTAACAATCAGTATGTCTCGAAAAAGCACGCAAAAGGCGTTTTCGGAGGTCGACCTCAGTGCCAGCGACTCGGAAGCAGAAGATATTGATGGCAACGATGACGAGTTGCTCGAAGAACCAGATGAGCCAGCGGAAAACGAAGAAGAATATTCGGATACGGAATCAGAAGATGATGACGAAATTTTATATTCTATTGCGGACCCTGAATCTTACTGGTCGAAAGACGGGACTTTCGAATGGGAAACTACACCGCCAGACACTGGAAGAACACGCGCATGCGACAAGGTTTCGTGCACACCGGGTCCGAAGGCTCACCTCGTTACGCGCGTGAACAACATTAGAGATGCCTTCGACAGCCTTTTTACGGATTCCATGAAAGCGGTCGTTTTGATTCACACAAACGAAGAAGGGAAGCAACGCTACGGAGATGCGTGGAAGATGTTAGACTCGCTTGAGCTCGATGCGTATTTTGGATTGCTGTACTTGCATGGTGTAAATCGAGAGTCAAAAACCGATACTGCTGAACTGTGGCATCAAACGCGGGGTCGACCCCTTTACGGCGCTACCATGTCCAGGAAACGTTTTATCGAGATATCAACTGCATTACGGTTTGACGACAAATTTACGCGAGAGGAGAGGAGAGCGAAAGATAGAATGTGCCATATTCGCGAACTTTGGGACAGCTGGGTGGCGAACCTAAAAAACTCGTTCAATCCCGGGTTTTACACCACAGTGGACGAGCAGCTATATCCCTTTAAAGGACGCTGTTCTTTCAAAATGTTCATCAAATCCAAGCCTGCAAAGTATGGACTGAAATTTTGGGTCCTGGTGGATGTAAAGTCCGGATATGTGCTTAATATTCAACTCTACACTGGAAAACCTCCTGGGGGGGCCCCTGAGAAAAACCAAGGGAGAAGGGTCGTACTGGATTTAGTGGAGCATTTGAGGTAATAATGAAGCATATAAATTCTCCTGCAGTCTTTCATAACCATCTTGCAGGAAGCCTAATTCTCCATTTTGAAGATGTTATTTTATAGATAATCATGGATTACAATGCGACAAAGGCTGGTGTCGACACCATGGATCAGATGATAGGAACTTACACAGTGCACCGAAAAACGCGCCGCTGGCCCGTGGCTGTTCTTCACGATATTCTGGATATTACAGGAATAAACGCCATGGTAATTTGGAACGCACTGTATCCTGAGTGGCGCCAGAATCGCAAGCATTGCAGACGTTTGTTTATTACTGAGCTAGGCGAATCTTTAATCCGACCTCATTTAGAGCGGAAGCTTCCTACAGCAAACAGAACCCAAAAGCTACTCTTGCGAAAAATATTGGGCACCGAGATGGATATTCAAGGAGTCGACTCCACGCAGCAGACCAAACGTGGAAAGCGAAAGGCTTGTTCGTACTGTCCAAGCAAAATCAACCGTAAATCTACTGTTCTATGCGTAAGATGTGGTAATAATGTTTGTGGCGAGCACAGCGGTGCGATCTGCGTAGAATGTAACGAAACCTGAATTGCAGTTTTATTTGTCAATTTTTATTCAATTTCAGCACAGTTTCTCATGCTTATCCACTAATAAAACATGGTTAAGGAAGTTGGGAAATTTGCTCCAGACTGACTGTGGGTCGACCCATCTGCAAAACCATTTTAAGGCAGGATCTGTCTGAATAATGTACACGTTCTCACCTCTTTATGCACGTTGTCGTCCGGAAACAATTCCTGCAGTGTGGATGTCAGTTCTGTCGGATACACGACAGTTTGTCCTCGCTTGACGTAACCAGCTCGCTGCAAAATAAATACGTGCGGGTGTGCAGACTGCTTCATATCAGTCAATGCTAAAGGATGCATTCGGAACCGCAAAATTAAAAACATTTTTTTTGCAATATTCGAAGATATCACGTAAACCACCGTATTTTGCAGACGAGTGCGCTTGGCAGCCCTTCATACCTGGAGTCGACTCCATATGGCTCGATAGATGAAATATCTCGCTTCTTTCCAGAGCGATTATCACTCGACGCTTCTTTTACAGCCTTTGACAGCCAGGAAGGATATTTCAGGCTATACATTCCAGAACAAGAAAAATGAGATTCATGATCAGAAACGAGCCGATCAGCGCGTCGCGGAACTCACCCGTCCTTTAGAAATAGATTGTCCATGTTGGCAAAACCAGTAATAATGGGTCGACCCAGGAAAAAGTGCTTTTGATTTGCAGAAAGACTTTTGTGACAAAAGATTAGAAAAAAATGATTTTGCAGCTTTTTTAGTTTTTTAGTTATTACCGTCTTGGTAACTGGCAATGTGATTTTGTAAGCATTACATAAATTTGGCGCAAGTTGTTATTTGCCCAGCTTGGTCTCAGTTTTGAGGCGTGCCAACCATATTTGATTGGCTGGCCTCGAAGGCTCACTGGGAAATGACACGTAGCTCGATTGCTTAATTTGGTGAGTGTTAATCGAATAATGATAGACGTAACCTTAGCTACGTAGCTGTGAAAGTGATGCGCACTTGAGGAATACTGAGGAACAATTCCAACCAGATCTAGACGTCCGCTTGTTATACCTCACACAAACGTTACATACAGATAACTCACATGTTTACGTAATCCATATATGCATGTATACTTGCAGAAATTGTCAACGAAGAATCGCGCTGAATACCACGGTAGTGTAATCTATAAATACATGTATTGACAGATTATTGGAGGGCTTTATTCCTTTCACTAACATCGCCGATAAGGTCATCAGAGTGCCGGAAACGGGTTTCTTCTCCACTTTCGTATGGTATTGTGTGCTTTCTCCCATTATAATCCATCTCTTGTCGCGGACGGATGGGATTGAGAAAGCCAAACCCACGAGCGGCACAAGCATTCCCCAGTTCAGTACCAAGTGATATTTATAAAGAAACTGTGGATCAACACCGTTCCCGGGAGAGATCAGCAGGTCGATTTAATCTTCAATTATCACCAAGAGCTACCCTAGTACAGTTTTTGAGAGTGTAATTACAAGACTAATATCGTACATCTCGAAAATCTTAACTAATCATACATTAAAGCTTGATTTAAGTGTCCGAAACAACGATTTTTCTCTAGTATCAAAGCTAATTCGCAAAAAGTGCAACCACGCGAGATCGAACCGCTGCGCTCTCGCTCTGTGGCCGAGCATATAACGACTGAGCTAGCTGCATGATTCACAAATAATTTAGAAAATCTTTATCGCTCTACGTCTAAATGGCAACGCCATGACAGTGTGGTGGGTGCGGTGTGGTTGGCGGCGTTTATTTATCGCACCAGGTACGGAGAAAGCAAGACGGAACTGCCGTCCATGCAAAAATTTATACTGACATTTTAGTAAAAACTGTTTACAATTGAAACAACTACGTACTGACCCAAATTAACTAGAACTTTGTAAACGTGACTGTGAAGTAACAGGAACGGAGTATGCCTGAACGGAAAGGTTTAGTAAAAACTTCCAAACAATATTTCTGATATCGGTGCAGTTGTCAATTTCTGATTGAAAATCGTTTGTCTTGTATATTAGTGATATCGTCTGCACAATTTATTGGAAGGAATAGTTGCATTTTGTGGTCTACAGTACCACAAAAGCGTTAGAAAATGGCAGTACATTAAAACTGTTAAAACATTAACAGTTTACAATAAAGATCAAACATTCAGCGGTATATTACCATCGCACAGTACTCGAAAGGAACGATTGCCTTATTACTTTCGTTTTTACTTATCACGACTAATAGTGTAAATGGTTCGGCAATCTTCAAAGTTCTGGCAGAGTGCAATAAAATCTCAAAGAGCATTGAGCGCCGTTTGTACTTACGGCAGGTGTTGTTATAGCCGACAACCTGCTTCAATCACCCGGAACGTTTGCATCTTGTATAGTACTGTCGTCCCGGCGCTTGCCTCGCACTCGATCGGAACAAGGCACCGCCATAAAACAGTTCAGAACAAAACGCAAATACTGATAGTCGTCAAGAAATACGGATAGTTTAGACAATCAAAGTTAGCAGGAACCGGAAGTCAGTCAACTACACAGAATCTCAGACATCGCGACCGATCAGATCATCAGAGCATGGGCATATACTGTAGTCTCGGTTCCGTAATTCTCGTGTAACTGAAAAATGTGAACGCGAGCGCACACGAAGGCTTCCAATCGTACAAACTTCAGCAAAGCTTCAGCCATTTCGTATGAGCGGCTAACGCTGGCTAAGACAATTGCGCGATACATGAACTTGAAACATATGTACCGTATCCTTGCACTAAAAGGTGTGTAACATTCGGCTCGGAAAGGTTCATTTCGAGCACGTTTTCCAGAAAGTCTTGCTTTTACAAGCTTTTGTCGGCCTCCGTGCTCCATGTCCGGCAGCATGCAGTATGCGAGAATTTCTTTATTCAGTGCAGATGGCCAAGCCAGCGTATTAGGAGAAAGACAGATAATATTTTCGTGAGTTTGTTGCTAAGCGAGCGCGCTTTCTACTGAAACCCAATCTTCGCCGATGCGTAATGCCCTCAGTCAAGCACTCGAAGCGGATAGTTAGGGTTTCCGTCAAGCTTGTCTCATAACACCAGACCACTGCTTTTCGTTACTGACGCACAATCTCTGGGAAAAGACATAACCAGCTCACTGGTCGGTACTTGAGCAAACGGCAAGCATTTTGTGCTACCAATGGAATACTTTCTACATTGCATCGCATTTATTATGGCATTTCAAGGATCAGAAGAATGCAATCCAATACCAACAAAAATGGCTGTTCAAGCAGAAGGTGAAGAACTGAATAAAGAATCACCTTCGAGCTTTGATCCAGAAATGATTGTGGTAACACTTCGTTCCGTTTGTAGCGCTATTGAAAGCCCTAGCGACCGCTGAGCAAAGTAGTGTCGAAGGGCGAATCGCCTTCAACTTGGACCAACCGAAAGTATCGCCAAGCTCGGGTTTGCCTATCTGCAACGGTCCTGCGAAGCGACGGGAGTTAATAAGACCAAGACTGGGTCAAACAGCAGTATTCAGTTGTCCTGTAAACCGCTGCGAAAGCTACAACTCAACGTGTGAAGATTTGGACGAACTATTATGGAAACATGATAACTATTCCATATGGCATGTGCTTTGCGAAGGAGAGTTTTCGCCGTTTAAATACAGCCAAAACCGCACTGCGACCACTGCTTACCTTCTCATTCACAACACAACTTACGACAGTTTTGGGATCGTGAGCTGCTGGTGTGGGCGCGATAATGAGACTCATGGTTTATGTCTGAACGAAGCTTACTCTGTGATGTAAGGAAGTGTAATATTCTGTATTCTTTAGGAGTTGATTTTGTCACAAAGGTACGGCGGTTGCATTATGACCTAATTCTGCACGAAACGGATTTTTTTGTGTTTTCTAAATGAGTGTGATAAACAATGTGTGAGACCTTGATTATTACTTTGATGCGAAACTATTCCTTAGGCCTCTTTTAACCCCGGCTGATGTGTTCCAAATGCCGGTGTTGAATGTGACCCGCCGAGCAGGAGAGAATGTCACCTTGATTTCCCAGCTGCGCATCCGGGTGAAGGAGTACACAGAACACCGTTACATCGTCCGCTACAATCGCAGCATTATCTGGGCTCAAACGTCGCATCCACTCCATGCTTTGATCAAACCCATTTTTCCGCACGGTGTCCATTTCACACTGAACGATGGTAATATAACTATAACATTGCCATATCTACCGAAATCCTTTACTGGACAGTTTGAAGTTTGGGTACGGCCGTACATGGACCAGGATGAGTTTGTTGTGCAGATTATTAACCTCAAGCTGATTTAACGGCCAGTCAACATGCCTAAAAGTTGATTTCCTGACTAAGCATCAGAACTATATCGTGCATATTATGTACTTCGACAACCCGGGCTCAATATGCATGCTTTTTTACGCTGGTCGTAATATGCTACCCTTCCCCCCAATGCTTTTGCTGTAAGGAAAATCATATTACCGTGGGGGAAAACCACTGTTATCACAAACCAGCTTCGCAACGCTACGCTTTTTACTCCTTGGAATCCGTCAAAACGAAAACACTCCGTGTTCATTTCATTCTGAATCAATCCTGCCTAACAATGAACCAAAAGATAGCGCAAAATATGCTGAGTATTATCATGCCAAGCAGGTGCCGTTTCATGGCCGCTGAAGGATATTCGAGGCATTTCCAGATACTGCGTGTTTCTACGGACAACTTTCAACGCTTTTGGCTCTTGCCGTAGAGATCCATGCTAAGCAGAACCTCATCGCTTTTCGTTCATCTGGCATGAATCCGCACTTGCCTGGGTTCATAATTTTTGTCACATTTTACGCCTTCTTTTGATCCATCGCTAGGCAAGATTGACTCAGAAGGAAACAAACGCCAATTGTTCCAGTTTTGGCAGATTTCAAGAAACAAAAAGCGTAGCGTTGCGAAGCTGGTTTGTGCTAACTGCGGTTTTCCCCCACGGTAATACGATTTTCGCTGCAGCAAAAGCATTGGGGGGAAGGGTTGCATATTACGCCCAGCGTAAAAAAACGTGCATATTGAGCCCCGGCCCCCGACTATCGAAGTACAAGAAATACCTTCGGCTGCCGCCTCAGGGTTTCATGAGATCCGTGTTTAGAATTGAAGTTAAAAATTAAACTGCTCGGTTCGGCAGAACAAATTGTTGGTCTGATCCGTCATTGTGGACACTTGATCAAACATCGCCTTCCGTTTTGAGCACCTTGGAGTGAACGCTTCTGACTTTCCTTTCGTGAGTTACGCTCGATTCCTAGAGCCTTGGTTGCTATTCGCTGATCTTATGTAGCGATTTTACCTTGGGGATTTTCTTGGTTTCTGGGTATAAAACATAATCAGAAAGCGTTTCTGACTGTCTGTATCCAACATGCTGGTGTGAAATTACACTATTTTGATTATAATGCATGCATGCATACATGCACACCCAGATCTAAAGTTATATCCGAATCTGAATGTGAATTAGTGAAAATAATTACTATGTACGTGCATTCGAGGGAATACGAGCTACATGCGTGTACAAATGGTCAAATCGGATGCGGATGCTAATATGGTCAGAATATAATCGACCACATAGCATGAGAACCAGACTGTCAATAGTCAAGCAAAACATAGGATCAGAACAGGCTTGAACTGGGTTGGCAATGGAAACATGCATAAATGCATTAGGAATCCAGAAAACAAAATTTAATAATGCAGCGTTTAGCCACTGGTATCTTAACCCACGGTAGTCGCTAATTCGGCGAATCCCACAGTTCGACGGACATACCTGGTGTCGACGGACATACCCGAAAAGTACAATGAATTATACACGTTAAACGGTGTACGGAAGGTACGCTGCTCTAAAATAATACAGTGTATTAGATACACAGGACACTACAGTTGAGAAACAAGGTGGCCCTTGTTATGCTAGTCAGAAATGAAGTATGGGTGCGGCCGTACATGGAGCAGGGCTAATCAACATGCCTACAACAAAATTTGTTGACTATTCATCAGAGCTATCTGCACGTTCTGCAGAATTATGTATTTATACCATGATAACGAACATACGGCGTGATGCAACAGTAGATGAAAAAGCAGCAAGGTCACTCCATGCGCCTGCGAGTTGGTTAGTAACTGGTTAGAACGAACGGATACCAGCCGGGCTTTTTGTGATTATTTGTGGCATGAGTATAGCTGCATTGCTGGTTTATTTATCCGGTTCGTTTAGATAATATTATTCGACAAATAATTAGCTCGTGCATCATTTCCGGCATTTTGTTAAGTCAATTTTAAGCAACTTATTCTTCTGGATAGTTATTAACGTATTAAAATCCCTTGGCAGATCAGTAGCTTGAAGTTGTTTTGCATCATGGCTTGGTTGAAAAGGCGATGCGATATGCAATATACAAGAATGACAGCCGATGCACAGTGGCTGGTTATTCATGATTACCTTGTTGACAGCTACCATCTGAGAAATTAATGGAGATCATGATATTGATACGTAATTTAATTATATATCAATGTCGTCAGTGTGTGGAACTGCCATGATAACCACATTCACGGATTAATATTAGATTCCGATTTCACTTTGCCGGAAATGGATCGGAAAATTAACTAGCTGCTTCCTGTTATAATGAATGTTGCCCTTCTTTTTGTTACTGCGTAAACAATTAATACGTGGGCTCTGGACATCTTGGTGTGAAATAACAGTTTGCTCATAATTACATCCATAATTTGATGTAAAATTATCCCAATTAGTCAAAGAAATTTAATACCGTGTGCCTTCGGTGGAATACGGGTCACCTTCGGGTGCAAATGGTAAAATCATTTTAACAACGAAGATACGGTCCGCTCCCTTCGCTACGAGCACATAGACAAGGAGAACCATACTATCAGTGCTAAAGCGAACCACAAGAGAAGCAGACTTTGATGGCATTCCACATGAGAAAAAACAGTCTTGTGCAAGGTCGCTTGCCCTTCGTTTCTGCTTTAATGGTTGGCTGTCGCCTGAAATCCGTAGACAAGCGGTTGAAGGAATTCAAGCAGACGTTTTTTCATTGCCCTGTTTTAAAGGCTAATTCCACAGATACCCCAGTTCGAAGGATTCCCGGTGCAGACTCTCCGTCTTATTCAGCAACTTTCCGTTTCCGAAAGCGCACATTCCAGATCCCAATAATGTACCCGTGCAGACTGCTTACACTGAGGCAAAACAAGATAGGATCCAAAAGGGCCTGCAGTGGATACATCGCTGACTGCACGTTACGCAGAATATCCACCCTCCTCACCGGTGAATACCCTGTCAGTGCATAGTAGATAACTCCGGGCATCCAGCAGACTGTGGTGCTAATCGTCAGTAGCGTCAACAGTACAAACGATTGAACTCGCTTGTCCGGCTTTCTAACGGCTGTGCTGACTGGTGCTCGAGACCGCAGGTTCCTTCTTTGCAACCATTTCCATAAAAGGAAGGGATAAATCACCATCATTAACGGCTTCGGCACAGTTAGTACCCAGATCGATGAGATCATATTCCATGTACTAGCATATGGCGCTTTAGTATTAAATGAGCAACCGAGTTGTACACCTTGTACATGAAACACCGCATTCAACACAATTGCAGGTAAACTCAAAGCATGAATGTATATCACGACAGCCAAGCACATTAAACAGGCAGCCGTCCGCGTGTGGCGGTGCCTGTAGGACACTGGAGCAAACCAGGCCCAGACCCGATTGACGCTGATTAGGATGTGCATGTGGATAGAAAAGGGAACTATGATGTTGCGACTGTAAATTAACAGGGAACATTCTGAGTGGCCATAGTACGACTGAATCAGGAGATAGGGGATCTCCTTCTAGGTAGGGATACTGCCATAAAACTATTACCGCTGTGC
>JAQGAU010003452.1:0-13200 GCA_034698045.1 Paramacrobiotus richtersi
CAGGTCTGTGGCATGGTATATGATTTGCAGAACGCATTAAACAAGTTCTTGCGGTAAAGTTTTATTTTGAACTACAAATGCATATGCGACATTTTTTGGTATTGATTGACTTTCTGGTTGGTTCACGGACAACCGTTCATACGAATGCGCGCAAAAAACATAAACGATCATGATTTCGGTTTATGGGCAGACTTTATTTTAACGACATACTTCAGCTACTGACTTGCAGTACTGAACACACTCGAAGAGCAAGCAACACATTACCTAATTATATGCCATTCACATTTTAGTAAGTATGGGAAAGTGTTCCATAAATTTAGTTCAACCCATCGATTTGCAGTTTGCATCGGTGATTAAGTTTCATGTTTTGGTCTTGTTTGTTGGGTTGTACACTAAGTGAACTTACCACGACGCCAAAGAAATCAAACAAGTATACAAGAATGTGAGTAAACCACTATGTCAAACGCATCAATCGGTATACGTAATTATAGACCGTATCTCCCATGCAGCCCCTTTCTACATTGTTCACGAATCACGGCGCCCTTCATCTTGAGTCTATTAACCTGACTATAACGAGAAGGGAGGCCAATATTTGGTACTTCAGTGACCATTGTGTCAAATCACCGACACGGTTACGGAAGCACACAGAGTAACCGATCAAGATTTGAGCTCTCTGCGGTTTCACCGTTGAGGGAATAGCGTAATAGAACATATTCGGATACATAGGTACAACCTGATTTTTGCCGCTTGTCTTGACACAACAGCGATGTCGCCCAAATCTGGTTTGCAGTTTGCTTAATCCGCGACAGCAGAACCTAACCCACACTTTCTGAACACCTCAAACGCAAATAATTCGAATACCCTAAAACGTTTGGCGCGCGAAAGTTTTCGCAGAGGAAGGACAGCTGGACAGATCCTGTAGGTAACGTAAAACATACGAACGAGTGTACCCGTGTTTGTAATATGGCTCATTTTCAGGAATGGGGAACGCGTCAGTCAATCTTCTATGATCACGTGAAGCTTATGGCTAATCTGTATAGAACGCCAGGATACCATAATGCAGCCGTATATAGTGCTTCGCCTGTCGTCAGACTGCCGCAAAATGTTTACCAATTTCGAACGTTTCGATAGTCGCAGTCCTGAAACGTTACAGGGCGGAGAACGGACGTGCAGTTGCTGCAATTGCAGTCTGCTTGTTAAGTTAAACTCACACAAAAACTTCGGTTCTGAAGGAAACGTTTGCAGACTACGTCACCGTGGTATCACGTTTTCGTTATAGCAAGGGGCACAACAACCATAATTCATATTTATTTAAACAGAAAACCGGACAATAGAATCTATTACGAAGAATACCGGCTCGGTTTGAGCTGAACTTAAATAAACACCCGAGAACAAATTGCGCAAAAGTGCTTAAGTTCTCTTTAGGATAGTTCGTTAATAAGAATTCATTAACGGGAATAAACAGGAAAAGCACCTTAACAAGCGCATTATCGGCGAGTGATGCAGAATCTTTCCGTACAAAATTCGCAAATGATAGCCTTGCGACTATCGAAATGCAATTTCAGCACGGAACAGATCTAGTTCATACAATGGCAGAACGGATCGTGACGCACTTCGTAAAAAGCGTAAGACTCTCAAGCATAAGCAACAGTAAACATCGAAACGTGGAATGATAACTGTCTGTTTTCCTTCTATGCGCCTTAAGGCAGATTCACCAGAACACGGACAAACAAAATACTATGCTATCGTCCACAATGGCTGTTGGCGATCCCGGTGTGTTTGACATCGCGTGCAGGCTGTAGCATTGTCCGTGTGTGATAGAAATTACCTTTGCTGTGTGAAAGAACTGCACTACCACAGTTAAACTGATAACCGCAGAAGACAGGTGGTTGTGGAAACATACATCATGCGCTGCGGATACAACAAACTTAGAAAATAGCGAGATACTGCGAGATCATCTGAAAGCGGATAAAGAAGTGTGGAAAGATTGCTCCGCAATCAACGAAGGTGCAATGTACCCAAAAGCGACGCGTAATAGCCAAGCATGTTGTTTTACTGGCGGAAGTGCAAGACACTTTTTACTCAGTGGAACAACAACTGGACTAAAAATACCTGAGGATCTTGCCAAGAGTATATGAATGCCAGCCAAAAGCAGATCATCTTCGCGGTTATTAGTAACAGGAAGGAAAATAGTAAGGGCGCATGACACAGGAAGCATTTGGACAGATACATAGGGCGATTGGCGCTGTATCTTACATCAGGATTTGCTAGCCTGTCTTCTACTTGATACTGCTCGCACAACTGTTCCTGTTTCCAAGTTTCTTTATATACGATTTTCACTGATTCAACTTTCAGTTGCTGATGGTTTCGCGATATATGAATTCAGTAGCGACTGACTGTAAGAAATGCTATAGTTCCTTTATAGAACACAACTCATCCGACAATGGCGTGAAGGACTGTTATACGTATTAGTGCTGCAACCATTGATAGTTTCGATTTTTTTATCAGCTCCTTGTCTGATTCTGATGGCAGCGCCAGAGAACAACACACTGATTCGTTTTAATCCTGAAATCACGCAGTGGGATATGTGAAAGCCTATGCTGACTTGTGAATTTGCTGTCATTCCATCAGAAGGTATGGCTAATCACTTCACTAGTGGTCAATCCCACGAATCAATAGCAATGATGTGTCGTCCCTTATCGGTGTATGACAAGAGCCTGACAGTTGACACGCTTTCGCAAAGTTAGTTAACGACTCTGTGTAACAAGCTCACGTTCAACGAAGCATAGTGGTCCCATTTCTTTAAGATTATCCAGAAAGATGGCGGACTATTTGCTGAATTACCAGTCGTTTACGGTACAAAATCATTTGCTGTGAGTCCCTGCTGAAGTTCTAGACTCGATGCTTACTGACTTCAATTGCAGGGCACAGCATCACCTATGCGTGTGCTGATAATTACCCTTTACTGCTTGGAAGAGGGTTTGAAACAATGGTTTTTTAAAAATTTCCCTGTGACAAACAGCGTTTGTCGGTCAGTTCGAGAGAGGGAGAGTGAGTGGTAGTCAGTTTTTAATGGGCAGCCTGGCATGTCGAGTTTGTGATACCCGGTAGCAGTCAAAATTACATTTACCGAGACCTGTTTGGACCACTGTATGATGGCAGCGTAACTAGCATAACCATCCACCACCCTGACATCCAAGTTGTCCTAATGGAAAACGTTTTCCATTGCTTTAACGGTCCGCCACCGTTGTGACATTCCTGCTCGTCGTTTGCCCATGTGTTCTAACGTGGACCGTGCCAGCTTACTAACCTCCCAGTCCAAGGCGTTGGAAAACGCCGTCCAGCGTGCGCTGTTGCACGCAAAAGAAACCGCCATTGACTGGATAACGCGGAAGCTAGATGAGGCGTTGTTTGCTCTATGCATTTTAGCTGGATGCCATTTGTCGGGACGTATACCCCATTGCGCACACTCCAACAAGTTTCTCATTTCAAGATGTTCAGAAAATCAGAACCAGCTCACGAAACATGACCTTACGATACAAACTTCGTTCGCCTTTCGAGAAAGGGGCGATACAAATGACCTATGGGATGGTACCGAAACGGCAGTTAAGCGAACCACTAGTGTTGTCGCTGTTGTTCATGGATATACGAATAATAGAATACAAGGCACTGTTTGATAAAATCGCCGGAATCGCCGACTTTCTGCATGCACTTGTGCAGAATTTCCAAGGCATTTTCTCATTGAAAGTCAACTACATCTGTAAAGTCCGCTTTAGTTTTTACCGCCGAGAACGGAGTATGTTGATGGCAAACCGCATATCATTGTGCCGAAGAGAGTACGCACCCTTAGAAAATTGCTGCTAATGCGCCAGTTGACACTTCTGATCAGATCAAGATGTTCAAAGAGGAGCTCAGAAAGAACTAACTTAGCAGGAATTACTGACTTAAACAATCACCTGTTTAGCCGAAGGGAGACAAAACTGGTGAGCGTTCGACTTTACATTGATGGTTTTTGAGACAGGAAAGAGCTATCCGCAACTGTCTAACTGATTTGTACAACCTCATTCTAGTTCAGGGGGAAGAACTCCTTCGCCTGAGGTTCAGAAATACCCGTGTCAGCCCCCATAGGGAGGGCTATAAAGACGATTCAGCAGCCCGCACGCGTCCAGCGGCAGGGGAATGGTCCACGCAAGGTCCCCCAGAGACCGCGTAAGAGTGTTCAGCGGCAGCCGGCAGGGCGAGGTGTCAGGCGCAGACGGGCGTTCACTGAGGAGCGAGACGACAGCATCGCGCGGCGGGTACGGATGTTTTGGAAAGACTTTAAACACCTTACGATATCGCTTTTCCCTGTAACTTTATCTTTGCTCGTTTACTTCGAGTCTTCCACTCAGATATTTGGTATGTTCGGTTTGCTTACGTATTATCATGCCGGTGTGACTATGACCACTTGATAACACGTTGTGAATTAACTGCTTTTCGGAACGGATACTCTGAATTGACTCTTTTTTCACAATATGCAGCAGATTTTGATAAAGTAATTCACAATTAGTGTCAAGGGCACTTTGAAGATTTCACACATCCGTCAGTAGTTGCCATGGCGGCAGAAGTTTGTCACGTGTCGCCCTATTCGATCCTGGGGAATTTGACGGGGTTCTCGAATTTTTCTGGTTCGTTGCCGCTGCTAGAGTTTCTGGATACGGGGTGGCCGAGCGTATTACAGATGTTACGTTAGATATTTGTTTCGGCACGCTTTACATTACAAACACCAGAATATTATCGCTGACATGTGCGAAAACAGATTTAAATTCGGGTTACAAGAAGAATAAGTTATATCAAACATAGGATCCAAATCCCCGCAATAAGTTATGGAAACCGAAAGTGATTAATCACTTACTGTTTTTCCGCTCTATTAATTCTCCAGTTTGATTGGACAATTCTCGGCAGAATTACGTGACGGCGTATTCAGCACCCGACAGCCTTCAAGAAGATGCAGATCAACGATCAGGTTATAATTCAGTTAAGGGTTAACGATAATAATGTTCACCCAAAACACTGAGAGCTCGAATCCCCGAGAAATGTTGGAAACTTTTATACCGTATCGAGACGTCGCATAAGCACGCCAAAAAACGCTTTGATAAAAAAGATCAGTGCGGCGTTTGTTGAAGAAAACGTTCTTGACATCTGCATGCAAGCGTTTGCAGCTGCACTTAGGTTATTTCGAACGTGCTTGGTGCTGTAAGCCTGATGTTCCTAAGCAACTTCTGTCTCCAGTAATAACAACAATAATTAATAACAATACTTTACTACAGTCTTGGTGTATGAAGCAGAGCGTACGTACATGTATGTCAACAACCGGGTCGATCACAAGCTCCCGGTACGCTTTTATGTGAACTCGGAAAATGCCATCTTCGATTCGAGCATGGCTCGTAGTAACGGTATGACTTTTGCAGTTTAGCTCCACCTAATGGAACCACCAAAGCTGCAATAAAAATGAGTTCTCAAAAAAATAACGACTGGGAATTCGAAAATTCACCCTCATCATTCGTCATCCTGCCATTTTCATGAATGCTCCTTGTGTTCCTCTGCAACGAATGCTTCTGTAAAATACGAGTATCATCGGTGTTTTCGAAAACTAACGCTGAACAGAGTTGCTGGGGCAGCGTAACAAGCGTTCGTCACCACAGGAACAAGAATCTTTCCACTCCAAAGCCGTAGGGAGAAGTTTTCCACACTAATCGAAGAAATATAGAGACACGTAGAGATAGGGCAGAACGCGACAAAACCCCGGACAGGTAACAGAACAAGATAAAACGAGCCCAAAACCAACAGGGAAAACAGCAAAAGAACCGGTCCGCGGTTGGAGAGTGATGCTGACACAGACTTAACATTACTTAACTAGAGCGTTTTGTATGAAAATAAGAGAATTAATTTTTAGAAAAATACAGCAACATACATTCGGCGTATTACAGATATACGTTGAACTTTGTTGCTCTAATAGGAACACCGAAGCAACGAACAAACGCTCCACGGTATACCGTAAAATTTAAAAATATTGTTGCACTCCACCATCACGATTTGAACGGAAAACAACTAGTATAAGCTGGCACGTCCGGATCAAAATCTTTCTTGTCAATATTCGTGAACGAATACCCTGACCACGGGGTTTCTGATTCTGGACTGAATACTTCCATTGTGGGCGAGAGTCCGTGGTCCATGTCGACCGGAACACCGCCACCAAAAACATAAATGCAGTTATTAACGACGAAAGCTCCATGGCGACCTCTTGGCTTTTGAAGATAGTCCATTTCAAATCCCAACCTTAGAGTCGGATTCAACCGTAAGCATGTACGACCAGGAAATGCATAGTCACCTATCGAGTATCCGCCCATTGTATGTAATTCGTCACCCAGTGCTACAAATGCACAGTCGCGGTGACGCGGTATCCCAATAACAATCGCTGGTCGTTCCCATTAGCCCGTTTCAGTATCGAAGGCTTGGGTCATATTTTGTGTAATGCTGGAAGCGGAGCGCCGGGAACCGAGAACCAGGATCTTGTGCTTATGTTGTACGGTAATAACCCACACATCAATATCAAGGACAAAACGTTTCTACCATCACGGAATTTTTAAGAAAGCTATTTCCGATATCCTCGTTTTTAGCGCGAATTTATTAAGAAACCACCGTTTTAGTGCTGAAACGCGCGTACCCATCTTTCCAACGTTGTGATCGTACCGTACCTGTGCCTGTGTGCCAAATAACCCGGTTCTGGCGGTTGCTGTGTCTGCTGTATTTTGTCGTCGAAAATCTCGGCTACTTTTAATGGATGTCTGGTATCGCTGTCATCCCAAAAATAAATTTTGCTTCCGATAACTACCGGTGCAAGTCGACAAGCGCCGTTAAACATCTTAAAGTTTGCAGATATCGGATCTTGACGCCAGGTCCTGGTGACACAGTCAAAGACGAGGAACTGCGTTGTCGCTGCATTCCGGCTCATGTGGCAGAATAACTCAGTTCTCACTAAAAATGGCTGCGAGAAAGTAAAGTTGGCATTCTGTTTTGGTAGCTTGATTTTCTTTAGAGTGTTGGTCAGCGGCTCGAACATTTCCATACTCAGAGTGACGGGCCCCGTTTTGTTGCGAAACTGATGCACACAAAGAATAACATTTTCTTTCTCCAACTGCAAAATGATTTCTGGCTTGCCCGCGGCAAAGTTGCGCACTCCTTTACCGCAAACACAGTCCTGGGCGGCTTTGACTGGCTTTGCATCATCATCAACCATCTGCTTAACAATCTCATTCATAGACGAGAGTAACTGTTCGGCTGACGGCCTATGCACGCTACTCTGGAATAGACATCTCCGAACAAGTACTGCGAACACCGCTGGGACGCTGCCACTAACAACCGGGACGTAACCATCCGTAATTTTTCGGTAAATCTAACGTCGTTGGTGTCATCACTAAAGGTGAAGTGATCGGGAAGCAAGATTTCGTTGGTTTTGGCAAGAGCCCTTTCGGTAACCCCAAAACAGCAGTTAACAAGGTCATGAATTATGCAACCAAGACTCCAGATATCGGTTTTTCTTCCTGGCGGTGAATCAGCCGTGAATTTCACAAACTTCTTATTCTTATTCTTATTTCACTCCAAGGCAGGTAGCCCGTTTGCTGCTACTGGTAGCACGGGATTTTAAACCTGGCTGACGAAAACACAAAACAGCAATCCCTAAACAGTAAGAAAAAAAGCACACCCTACACTAAAGAGAAACAAGCCAGCGCATGCCGGAAAGATGCTAGAGAACAACAGTCAAGTGGATTACTGCCACTGCTTTCCATTTGTTCCAGTAATTTCTTCAGCCGCATCGCAAGGGTGCCGTCTCCGGTTTTTGTGGACGTTTTCATGTTGATAACCGTTCGGTTGCTGTTTCGCAGGTAGTACGGCTTGTCCGGTCTTTCCAAGATTACCATTTCCGTGAGGTAGGCAGGCAGATGGAACTTAGCAGGATGTTTGATCTTGTATAACCAGATCGCTTCCAGATTCTTCCAGCGTTCGGACAAGGGCAGAATGTTGTAACGTTTCATTAGTTGATTGGTTGGAACGGGTGCATAATCGGATAACGCTCGGATAGCGTTCCGTTGGGTGGCAGCCAGTTTACCGAGTAAGGACGCAGACGCGGTGTTCCACACAGGAGCACAGTAGTCCATATGAGACTGGACAAACGCGTGATAAAGTCCTATACGTTGGTATACCGGTAGTCCATCCTTTGCACGGTTAATCAGAGCGATTCCATGACAAGCACTTTTCTGAACCTTTTTTATGTGGTCGGCCCATTTTAAGTGCCCATCAAATATCACTCCAAGATGTTTCACGGTAGTTTCCGGTGCGATTAGATGACCATTCAACATGATCGGCACGTTCACTTCTCGGTTACGACACGAACTGAAGAAGATTAGCTTCGATTTCTCTCGTTGATAACCAGGTGGTTTTTCTCAAACCATTCGCATGCAACCGGAAGCACATTCGATAGTTTCTCTGCCGCTTCCGTTTTCGTTTCCCCTATGGCGTAAGCGATGGTATCGTCAGCAAAACTTTCAAACTGCACGTCTGGACATTCCAGCTTCAAAAAATCTTCTAAATACACCGTAAACAGGATCGGCCCAAGAACGGATCCCTGTGGCACACCCGTGTTAACAGGCGCCCATTGTGAGACATGACGGCCGTTCCGCACCCGTTGTGCCCGGCCAGTTAGATATGAATGAAACCACGTAAGACACGACTTCTCCAGCATTTCTGGGGACATGTATCGAACGGTCCCACGTAGTTTTGATATGTCCGCCGATGTAGTAACACTCTGCTCCATGGTCACAAAGTCATCCAAATCTGTGATCATCAAAGTAGAGTGTCCGTTTTCCTTGCGTTTTACAAGGACGAACCAACTACGAAGGGTTGTAATACAATTGCGCTGTGCAGGTTTTCTAATTTATACCAAACTAAGTTACTCAGATACCGACCTTCATAGTAATCCATTACAAGTTCGATGATCGGGCCTCCCGACTCGTGTGTAATGGAAATTTTGTGGTAATCGGCAAGATGGTCATGCTTCAGACCAATTAGTTTCTTCAGGCGCTGGACCATCTTTCCCCACTTAACGACGCCACTCATAACTGCGGTCCCGCCAGCTAAGTGGACAGTTTTGACAGCGACGGTATCTTTTCCAGTGTAACCGCCACGATCACTGATGCTAGCTATACGTACAATACCGAATCCTCCTCTTGCTATGTAGGTTCCCAACGTATATTGACAGGTACTGCCAAAATTTGTAGTCGCATTCGCCATTGCTGGTTCCATTTGCAGCTTGAACGGTTCAATGATTTTAACAGTTATGCGAAGATATCGCAGTTCCCGTTAGGCTATGCTTTAAGTGTGGCACAAATGCCCGGTCTGTATATTACAATGACACGGTACATCTTCGGTCTCGCTCACTGATCAAGCACAAACTTTATCACAGATTTATGCGAGCACTAACGAGCAGCGATAAGAGTTTCAGCTAACAGGTGCCCATGCATTCGTAATGATGTTTGCTTTATCGGCTGTTAGCAAGCGTCAAGCTGCGGCCGTGCGACGATAAAACACAAGAGCATACAATCAAAGTCCGTGCTACTGTCGCTACGGTTTGACGCACACGTGCCTGATATGGGTATGGAACAATTGTCGAACATTTTTAAAAATGTGACTGAGATCGAAAAGTAAGCATTTGCATTAGAGCCGTTCTCAGTTACTGATCGAGCTCTGTATATGACGAACCGTCGACAATCACGCAGTCAATGAATGCGTTTGATCTCTGACAAGCTCGTTAAACACATATTCCGTGGTGACGGCTGCCGAGTGGGTCGATCGTAGCCTACACGGCGTCGAGAGTTACGCAACTCGAAACATAGAGAACCACTCTTAGACATAAACATGGTCAAGTTAGCAACACTTTTAGGATACCCCAGTTCAGACCAGCCAGATTTTTTATCACGTCCAGATGTGACAGTGGCATCGTACTCGATAGTCCTTCGACTTCCGGCAGGTGGCCATTCATGAGAAAACATGATACAGATCGTGAGTTCAACATGCAGTGCACTGATTTCGGCAAAAAGAGCAAGTATACCGGTGTTTGTAATGTTCCTCATAATATTCGAAAAATATATAAGACAGTCAAGATTCGTGATTACGTAGAATTATTTCGAACGAGTTCGATCCGCCAAGATATACTACTTTCGCGGTAGGAAGTGTGATTTCATTGCTTACTAATTTCGTCTCGATTCGACATTCGCGGTCCTCGAACGGTAAAAAATGTGACAACTTACGTGCAGTTGCTGTAACGGCAGTCTACAGTACGGACTACGCGTAACTCGCAATACCTGCCAAAATGTTAGGCTGAACTGAAGTCAAGCGTCGGTTTAGTCCGTTATCGTTTACCACGCTGTTGTTGCCAAAAGGGTCACTACTACCACAGCTCGAATCTATTTGACAAGAAAACCGGACAACAGAATTTATCAGGATTCAGGAACAGCACTTGTCCTTATCAAGCTGCACTTTAATTTTGAACAAGCACTACAGCACAAACTGGGCCAGCTGGCCTGCTTTAGTTCAGTTTAACTTGTTAATGGGAATAAACGTAACATCATCTTAACGAGCGCTTCAAATGGGATGCAATGCAGAATCTTTCCGCACGAATCTTGCAAACGGCAGTCTTGTGACTGTAGAAATGCAGTTTCAGCACGGAACGAATCTGGGCAAGATAATGGCAGAATAAAGCACGAAGTATTGCAGTGAGACTGTCAATCAATACTAAACAACAGTAAAATCAAAACATAGAAATACGCAGTACTTCAATACGAAGTACTTTAATACGAAGCACACAACCAGAATATACGAAGTCGGAAGTACACACAGTAAATGGGTCGCCGATCGGGTTATCCATCAAGTTTATATCATCTCAATAGTTTCCCTCTTTGTATGCTGCTCCTAACTAGTAGAATGCCAACGCTTAACGGTGCGGAAATCGGGAAATCATCGCAGGAAGAGGCAGCGTTACTGCAGCTGGAAGAGATACCACAAAATCCAACCGAAGCTGTCGGAAGTTCTATGAGTTCAGGAAAACAATTATCCAGAAAAATGGTATGGGCATTATTCGGGCCTTAAAAACAACCCGTTTTCTGTAGTCCCGGATGGAAGATGTATCACTAGTGAAGACGTCAATGGCCGAACTGTCATGTGGACCCGTCGAACATGTCACTGTGGACTTAATGGCCCTCTGTAGCACTACAACGCCAAGTACAGTCAAAGCACTGGAAAAATGGCAAAGAAATTCCGAAAGGACAAGCAGAGCTTCAAGTATACTCTTGGTACAATCGCATTATGGCTGCCCGACTACGGCGAGTTCAATCCACTTACTTCAATGCATTCCCTGGGGCTATACATATATTCCAGGCGCCCGCAAAATGAACCACATTGCTGTCATAAACACAACCCGTTTCTGCCGGAAACAGGAAAACCAAAAGAATCATCAGTGCTTGATATGATCGATATTTTCTCCGACAAAGCCATAATCGCCTACTACTTACTACAGGACACTCCCATAACCTGAGCTTATAACCCTAGTTATTGTTCTATTGAGTCAAAACATGTCGTGCACTTTCTCCACTAAAAAAACGATGCATGGCAAATGCGCTTGCTCTTACACTTTACTGGGTTCTGCATTCACATAGTTTTTGGCAAAGTTCCCAGTCGACCATATTTGCAAAGGCTGAGCCACAGCGTAAATGGTTAAAGAAAGTAATCGAAAACGAGACACTAACACGATATCCCAAACGACCCAGGCGAAACCCGGCAAATGAACTTTTCGGACCAAAGGGGAACGTGACCATCGCCGTCCATGAAGCCGTCGGGATACATATCATTGTAGATAAGCACACAATTGACCACCTTGCATGCCAAACTGAATGATCGACACGGTATCAGTTTCTCGTGGAACGACTTCCGCTATCAGCACAATAGGGAAATCCGGTAACCGGCTGCATTTTACACACCATATATCCCAAGCTTGCGGACCAACCGAACAGCCACATAATAGGATGAAAAGCTTGGTGACACTAATGACGTGGTGCTAGTTATGGTTACAAATACCCGATGATGCGAGATTGAAACTATTAAAACGTATGCCGAAAACATGCATACGGGTGCCTTTTTATATTGATCTATATCTCCTTTAATAGTCATCTCTGCACTATGACGGAAATAATCTCTGCTATACTTCCCACTCTTGAAAATGAAGACGCTGATTTGCAGCGAAAATATGAGAGTTTCGAAGCATTCGAAAAAGGTTTCAAAAGATATTAAGCAACCACTCACCTATCCTTCGCCGTCACAAAAACTGAAGCTCACGAAAAGAACCACGAACTCTACAATGTTCTTTGACACAAAAAGATCCATTACGCGTGCGTGTACCACGGCAGGCATTTCATCAAAGTCAAAGAAGAAAGTGTTTTTACGCATACACATCAGAGCGGATGCGAAGCATTCGTCCGCTCTGCGCTGGAAGCAACAGCTCAGCGGCGAATCTGCGGTTGCATGAACTTGCATCAGCCCATCTTATTCCTGTCATAATTATAATTGAATAAGAGAAATAAAAGATTAAGACAACAAACAGGGCTGTCAGTAGATATTCGGGGTGTCGAAGGGGTGGAAGAGAACTTTTTAAAAAAATTGGTGCCTTTACCGCGGCGTTCATCCGAGGTATTATTGCCAGTCAAGCTACGAGACTGCATCTCCTTACCCAATGAATACAAGACGTTTATCGAAACACTGGATACGGAAAAAAGATGCGAGAAAGGATATGAAGATTCCAAAAAGAGTTCCAATAATACCGGAAATGACCTAGTTGCAAAAGTTTCGAAATCCAAGGTGCAGTCCGGAGGAAGCAAAGCGAAGATCCAGCCGAAGGTTCAGACAGAAACCAAGATGCGTTGCTCCAGTTCCAATGAAAGTTCCGAGGATAAACGGCTTCCTAAACCGAGAGTGAAGGGATCCTGCGACAGTTGCGGCGGGAACAATCACCTCCGAGAAAGATGATGGTACCGCTGGTCCGTGTGCAACAAATGCGGGAAGAAAGGACATATCGAAAAAGCGTGCAAGACTCAAGATTCCGATATCGAGAAT